>PISX010029107.1:0-20538 GCA_004024625.1 Mellivora capensis | reverse complement strand
TTGCTACAAAAGTTGGGTATTCATCCTTTCTGATGGAGGCATAATACTCCATAGTGTATATGGACCACATCTTCCTTATCCATTCGTCCGTTGAAGGGCATCTTGGTTCTTTCCACAGTTTGGCGACCGTGGCCATTGCTGCTATAAACATTGGGGTACAGATGGCCCTTCTTTTCACTACATCTGTATCTTTGGGGTACTCAGTAGTGCAATTGCAGGGTCATAGGGAAGCTCTATTTTTAACTTCTTGAGCAATCTCCACACTGTTCTCCAGAGTGGCTGCACCAACTTGCATTCCCACCAACAGTGGAAGAGGGTTCCCCTTTCTCCACATCCTCTCCAACACACGTTGTTTCCTGTCTTGCTAATTTTGGCCATTCTAACTGGTGTGAGGTGGTATCGCAATGTGGTTTTAATTTCAATCTCCCTGATGGCTAGTGATGATGAACATTTTTTCATGTGTCAGATAGCCATTTGTATGTCTTCATTGGAGAAGTGTCTGTTCATGTCTTCTGCCCATTTTTTGATATGATTATCTGTTTTGTGTGTGTTGAGTTTGAGAAGTTCTTTATAGATCCTGGATATCAACCTTTTGTCTGTACTGTCATTTGCAAATGTCTTCTCCCATTCCGTGGGTTGCTTCTTTGTTTTGTTGACTGTTTCCTTTGCTGTGCAGAAGCTTTTGATCTTGATGAAATCTCAAAAGTTCATTTTCGCTTTTGTTTCCTTTGCCTTTGGAGACATATCTTGAAAGAAGTTGCTGTGGCTGATATCAAAGAGGTTACTGCCTATGTACTCCTTTAGGATTCTGATGGATTCCTGTCTCACGTTGAGGTCTTTTATCCATTTCGAGTTTATCTTTGTGTACGATGTAAGAGAATGGTCAAGTTTCATTCTTTTACATATAGCTGTCCAATTTTCCCAGCATCATGTATTGAAGAGATTCTCTTTTTTCCACTATATATATTTTCCTGCTTTGTCGAAGATTATTTGACCATAGAGTTGAGGGTCCATATCTGGGCTCTCTACTCTGTTCCACTGGTCTATGTGTCTGGTTTTATGGCAGTACCATGCTGTCTTGGTGATCACAGCTTTGTAGTAAAGCTTGAAATCAGGTAACGTGATGCCGCCAGTTTTATTTTTGTTTTTCAACATTTCCTTAGCAATTCAGGGCTCTTCTGATTCCATACAAATTTTAGGATTATTTTCTCCAGCTCTTTGAAAAATACCGGTGGATTTTTTATCAGAATGGCATTAAAAGTATAGATTGCTCTAGGTAGTATAGACATTTTAACAATGTTTATTCTTCCAATCAAAGAGCATGGAATGGTCTTCCATCTTTTTGTGTCTTCTTCAATTTCTTTCATGAGTGTTCTGTAGTTCCTCGAGTACAGATCCTTTACCTCTTTGGTTAAGTTTACTCCCAGGTATCTTATGGTTCTTGGTGCTATAGTAAATGGAATTGATTCTCTAATTTCCCTTTCTGTATTTTCATTGTTAGTGTATAAGAAAGCCACTGGTTTCTGTACAATGACTTTGTATCCTGCCACGTTACTGAATTGCTGTATGAGTTCTAGTAGTTTGGGGGTGGAGTCTTTTGGGTTTTCCATATAAAGAATCATGTCATCTGTGAAGAGAGAGAGTTTGACTTCTTCATTGCCAATTTGGATACCTATTATTTCTCTTTGTTGTCTGATTGCTGTTGCTAGGACTTCTAATACTATGTTGAACAAGAGTGGTGAGAGTGGGCATCCTTGTCGTGTTCCTGATCTTTTCTTCATTTCCTTTCCCAATATTTCCCTTTCCTTCTAGTTGAGCTCCCCGCCCCCCCATTACAATGACTAGAGACTCCACTGCTATGGTGCACAGAAGAGGTGAGTACTCCCATTCTTTCATTGTTCCTGATCTTAGGTAGAAAGCTTTCAGATTCTTTTTATCAGTTTGAGGAAATTCTCTTACTTTTTAGTTTACTAAGACTTTATAGGGAATAGGTGTTAGATTTTACCAATGATTTATATGATCATATGATTATTCTTTTTAAGTTCATAAATAAGGTGAATTACATTACTTGATTTTTTTTTAATGTTAACAAACCTTGTATTTCTGGGATAGAGGCCAATGAATCATGATATATTGTCTGTGTATACAGTATATACACAGTGTACATATACACTGTATATATTGTAGGATTTTATTAAATTTTAAAATAATACTTGCATCTCTCTTTAGAAGGGATACTAAGCTTTAGTGCTCCTTTCTTTAATATTTTGGTAGAGATGATTTATTATTGTTTTGTCTTTAAATATTGGTAGAATGCTTAAGTGAATACATGGTCCTGAATTTTCTCGGGGAAAGAGCTTTTAACTAAATTTTCAATTCCACTGTAATATAGGCTACTCAGTATTTGCAACTTCTTGAAGGAGTCTTGGTAGTTTGTTTTTTTCAAAGAATAGGTTTATTTCAACTATGCTATAAAGTGTACTGTCATTATTTTGGAAAAATAGCATGTCTGGCTTGAAGTTTATCAATTTCAGTGATCTTTTCAAATACTTGACTTTTTTCTTGCATTGTGTTTCTTTTCTCTCTTATACCTGATTTCTATTTTGTTGATTTCCAAACTTTGATCTTACTTGTTTTCCTTAATTTGGATTTCAAATGCTCTTCTTTTCCAAATTATTTTTTAAGACTTATTTATTTGAGAGAGGGAACACGAGTGGGGAGTGGGGGTGGGCAGAGAGAGAGGGAGAGTCTGAAGCAGACAGTAGCTCAGCATAAAGTCCCATGTAAGTCTCACTCATAGGACACTGAGTTCATGACCTAAGCTGAAAAACAGAGTCTGCTGGTTAACCAACTGCACCACTCAGGCTCCCCATTCTTTTTCCAAATTCTTAAGGTGGAAATTGAAGTCAGTAATTTCATATTGTGTTGTCTTGAAATATAGGCATTCAGTGCTACAAAATTTCTCTTAAGTACTGCCCTAGTAGCAGCCCACACATTCTGCTAAGTTGTGTTTCCATTTTTATTTGGATTAATATGCATTCTAATTTCCCTTTTGGGATTTTACTTCTATTGATTTCTAATGCAATTTTATTGTGATCACAGGATATACTTTATGTGACTTGTATTATTTTTAATTTATTGAAACTTCTTTTGATTTCCAGAATATAGCTTTTCTTGGTAATATATCCCATGTGCACCTGAAAATTACGTGTTTCTATTATTTTTGGATGGAATGTTCTACCAGAGTCAATTTATTAGTTAGTTGATAGTATTATTCAAGTCTTCTAATATCCTAGCTAATTTTTAGTCCACTCGTTATTCCTCTCAAGAGCATATCTCTCCAACTATCCAGACTGTGATATGGATTAAATGTATTATTTATTCATTTCTAACTGCTCTCTGTGAAGGTTTTGTGTATTGTTAACGTACAGATTTCAATTACATTTTAGATCTTTTTTTCTATTAAAAACTGTCTATCAAATGACCTATATTTTAGGTTTGACTGAAAAAAATATTATTTTTATTTGCTCATATATTTGTCAATATTCTTGAATTACATGATTATTTCAAGTGGTTTCTTCTATTAATTTTACTGTTTTTTTTTCATATAGCTGACTATATGACTTAAAAATAATTAAAAAATGGTTTCTAATTTTCTCATCACTGCCCCTCCTTTTTCTCTCTTTTCTTGTGGAAATATTGACAATGAGTCCTTAGAGACTTCTTTTAATTTCTTTTTTATTAGATCTATTTTTCATCAATAAAACACAATAACTACTTCTACTAAGTATACAGAACATATATGATTATCTTTATTTTCTTAATTTCTGCTACCTTCTTCTTGGATTTCTCTTATTTGAATATCTCCTCTTAGATTGTTTTCTAAATATATCTTTTTTTTTTAGATTTTATTTATTTTGATAGAGAGAGATCACAAGTAGGCAGAGAGGCATGCAGAGAGAGTGAGAGGGAAGAAGGCTCCCCACTGAGCAGAGAGCCCAATGCAGGACTCAATCCCAGGACCCTGAGATCATGACCCAAGCCGAAGGCAGCGGTTTAACCCACTGAGCCACCCAGGTGCCCTCTAAATATATTTCTATGACAAACATTTTAAAGCCTTGTCTGAGAATATTCTTACACTGCTCTGGAATTTTAATAATAATTTTGCTAGATACAAAATTTCAGGTTCAGGATGCTTCAAATTGTTTTTATAGTTTAAATATTTTATAGTTAAAATATTAATCCATTATCTGTCTGCCTCCAGAAGCACATATCTTATTTTTTTAAGGCTATCTGTTTATCTCTGGAAACCTTTTCTTTTTATATACAACTTATTCTTACACTTCCCCTATTTCTTTAAATTTATTTATTACATTCATTAAAAGTAGTACATGAATTCAATTTGATTGGTATGAGTTCAGATTGCTGTATCTATTTATTATATTTGCATTCCTTGGTTGACTATTATTTTTACTCTGAAGTTCATTATTAGGGATAGAATTCTGGTAAGCCAGCAATCTAAAAAAAAAAAAAATAGAGTGATTTGAAGTGTTTGTCCATTTCTGTAGTAAAATATTCCCACCATGGCTGATATCAAGCTACCAAAATGTCATCACTGAATTCAGAGTCAGAAAGAGAGGTTCACAGTTGGCTATCAGGGTACAAGCTGGTTCTAGCATACCACCAGTCAGCTCCTGTAACATACAGAATATATTATGGAATGAATAAAGCTATTCACAAATCAAATCCTTCCAGTTGTAGAGGGGAGGCAATCAGGGGTGATGATCCAGAACCAGAGAGGATCACATCTCTCGACTTTGACCTCAACAGACGATTTCTCTGCTCAAGTTCTAATTATTAAATTCTTAGGATTATGAAGAATTGGAAGGGAATAGTCCCCTTGGGTTGTAAACCAGTATCTCTGAATGTAAAGTAAAGATAATATACCTGTAGAACAAGAGCTCAAGTCAGTCTGATTAGTCACTTTCAAATGCTTTCAAACCTGTTCACCCCAGCAGAGTTAACCCTGCCTGATAGCTCTTGGTAGAACTATGCTGTAAAACTTACTTTGACTTATAATTCATATATGGAAGGCCTGAATAGTTGTATGGGAGACCTGAACATCTATCTCCATATGGAAGGTTTCATTAGCTATTTCCATTTTCTGCAAAAAGATAGGAAATTATTATTAGAAGACAGAGATGGTATGGGGAAGTGGGCAGAACCAATCTTCAAGAATTCCCTTCACTGAATACTCTGACTGCTGTCCCAGATGTGTTTCACCCAAGGTGGCAGCCTTGAACACTCTTCCCCATCACACACACACACACACACACACAGAGCTTAATTTGTAAGAACTTCCACTCCTCCATAAGCCTTCTAATTTTTTTTTGTAAATTATCTCTTATATGATTTTATCTCATTTGCCTAGGTTCATCAAGGTTGATCTTGATGGAGGCAGCTTGCTTCCCTCCAAAACTTCTCCTCAGAACAGCCTATAAATTAGACCTCCATGAACTGCACTGTGATATAACTTTGAAGCTGGTTATACCTGTGAATATTCTAGATAATTTATCTCTTTTGTATGTTGATTATTTTCTACTTTATAGATTTATGAGAAGCTTAAAATTCACTTGAGAAGTAAATATAAAATTATATTCAATTCAGTTGTTATTTAACATTTTAGAACAAAGGAACAACAACAACAACAAAAAGAATTAATCTTGACTATCACAAATAAGGAAAATATAGAGAAAAGTCCCCCTGCAATCTTCTTCCAACACTTTTATACCCTGAAGCTGCCTGTGTATTGAAAAGGAAATAATTTATTCTAGACTGAAATATAAATCAAACTAAGTTTTACAGCATAGTTCTACCAAGAGCTTCTGTATGTAAATCCCTTTAGCAATTTAACTGGGCATCTAGAGATACGTGGCTATTGGGAACAACTGAAAGTATTTATAAAACTAAAAACATATGAAGAAGATAATTATAATGCATGTATGCATGAAGAATCAGGATTCATCTTTTACCTGAAGGACAATTTACTAGAACTTGAAGGAGTCTTGAGACTAAGTGCTGACAATGTGTATAGGATCATTATATGCGAGGTTGGATTTTAGAGCTCTACTCGGAAATTCCTCACAAATTTGAAAAAGGAATAAGTTATCTTGTGCAGTAATAAAGTGATTCATCTCCTTGACTACAGCTGCATGTGAAATTGCTAAAATTGATAACTCTGAATATCAGGCTAGTGTCTTTGATTTCATAAATTTCTTTGCATGAATCTCATATTTCCTTCAAAATAATAAGGTAGGAATACTTGCTATTTATTATAAGTCTATTATAAACATAAGAACATTTGATATAAGAGAAAGGAACCATACAATCATACAAAATTAGAAGGGGTAAAAAGTCTTCAAGAAAGAAAGAGTACCCAAAGGAGCGTTCACATTCCCGTCTTTGTATCCACAGCACGAAACACGTTAGGTTCATTGACCTAACAGTAACTTTGATTGACAACTCAGTGATTAAGTGTTTCCCCCTCATTAATGAAAACTACTTGCTTTTACATTTTCAATATGTAGGACAGCTAAACTACTGACTCATTAACTACTGCCTAAAATGTATTTGGCACCTAATAGTAGGGAAAAATCAGTAATTGATAAATTGAAACTATTACCAGGGAGAACAGCTCATCATTTATAATTTTACTTTTGGAACAAAGCTGAAATTAACAAAAAAAGGCTTTATATTTCACAAACAAAATCATTATTTAAAATGATTCATATTCTGTAAGAATCCAAAAGTTGCCAAATCTAATCACTTACAAATAACCGTAATTTAAAATTTAAATTTCTTAAAAGTTTAAGTGCATCAGCTTGCTAAAGCATATATAAGTTAGATGATCCTTTTAAAAGTATAGAATTTACATTTCTTCAGTGACTCACTTGGTTACAGATTGATAGCACCTTAAGATTAGTGACCGTATTTGTTTCATAATTCAGTAATATTCCAATCTTTTTAAAAGCATGAATCTAGACACCGTTCCATTCAGGTTCTACTTCATTTTTCTTCTTTATCTAAAGTGAGTTTGATTTTCATATTCATTAAAAAAATACCCCAATTTACTTTTCACCATTTATTAAATATTCATATCTTCCATATGCCATTAATAAATTTGCAATTGCTTAAAAGAATACCTTCCACCAACAAATTGATTGCTTACATTGTTTATTTTTAATCTGTACAAAACAACCATAATGTCAAAATGTCATAAATGCATCAAGATTTTAGTCAGATTTTTGTATTAAACAAACTAGACTAATAAATGCTGTCTTCTGCAGAAAAATCCTTCTATTGGAGTATCTATACCCCCTGCTTTGGGATGTATCTCCATTTATTTCCATGCCAAAAAGGAAATAACACATTTTGTGAAGTAGGGAATTTTTCTCCAGCAAAGTATTGATATAGTTTGCTAGAATTGTCTTCACCCATAAAATATATTTTAGGAAAATAGAAACTATTTTGTCTCAAAGTTGAAAAAAAAAAATCAAACCAGTAACAATGACAAATAGGCTGATTAAGCTTATCCAAGGGCAATTCCCAAACTTGTTCTTATCTCAAGTAAGATGAGTTTATTATCAAATTCACAGCCCCATAGAAATGACAATTTTTCAAGAATGAGTAATATTCACATATAGATGGAAAATAATTAATATTCCCCTTGGACTTTTGTTCCCTTCACTATAGAGATTCTATTCAGATTTGTATACCTTAAGTAATGTTCACAAAATGATGAAAGCGTCACAGAACTATCTTTTTCCATTGCAACACATTAAGCCATATATTTTCAAAGTGGCGTGGCATCAACAGCACCATGGAAAAAAGCTTCCTGGGAAAGAGTCATGCCCTCCTGCTTAGAATTTAGATACATATGTGTCATATATATGAATGAATAATAGTGGAATTAATGAAGTAAAATTATAATCGTTTCTTGGACTATCATAAGTTTCTGTTCTTTGCTTATATATTTAATATCAGTAATTCCCAGTAGTTTTTTTAAATTTTTAAAAATTTTTAATAAACATATAATGAATATAATGAATTTTTATCCCCAGGGGTACAGGTCTGTGAATCGCCAGGTTTACACACTTCACAGCATTCACCATAGCACATACCCTCCCCAATTTCCATAGTCTCACCCCCCTCTCTCGACCCTCCTCCCCCCAGCAACCCTCAGTTTGTTTTGTGAGATTAAGAGTCACTTATGGTTTGTCTCCCTCCCAATCCCATCTTGTTTCATTTATTCTTTTCCTACCCCTGAAACCCCCCATGTTGCATCTCCACTTCCTCATATCAGGGAGATCATATGATAGTTGTCTTTATGACAGATGCTGGCGATGATGAAGAAGAAAGGGGAACCCTCATACACTGTTGGTGGGAATGCAAGCTGGTGCAATCGCTCTGGAAAACAGCATGGAGGTTCCTCAAAAAGTTGAAAATAGAACTACCCTACAACCCAGCAATTGCACTTCTGGGTATTTACCCTGAACATACAAACGTAGTGATCCAAAGGGGCACGTGCACCCGAATGTTATAGCAGCAATGTCTACAATAGCCAAACTATGGAAAGAACCTAGATGTCCATCAACAGATGAATGGATAAAGAAGAGGTGGTATATATACACAATGGAATACTATGCAGCCATCAAAAGTAATGAAATCTTCCCAGTAGTTTAATGATCTAAAACTTCCCAGTAGTTTAATGATCTAAAATCTAAAATGATCTAAAATCTAAAAAAAAAAATGGTTTGTTTTTTTTTGTTGTTGTTTTTTTAGAGAATGAGTGAGAGAGAGCATGAGAGAGGAGAAGGTCAGAGAGAGAAGCGGACTCCCCAAGGAGCTGGGAGCCGATGCGGGACTCGATTCTGGAAGTCCGGGATCATGACCTGAGCCGAAGGCAGTCGCTCAACCACCTGAGCCACACCAGTACAGCAAGATGTTTAAAAGATTGAAATTTCTAAAAATAAAGTTAATGACAAGATAATATTACTTTATTTTTAATAACTTTTTAAAAAAGATTTTATTTATTTATTTGACAGAGAGAGAGAGTGCAAGTAAGCAGAGGGGCAGGCAGAGGGAGAGAGAGAGAAGCAGGCTCTCCGTTGAGCAGTGAGCCCGATGCAGGGCTCCATCCCAGAACCCTGGAATCATGACCTGAGCCGAAGACAGCCACCTAATTGACTGAGCCACCCAAGCACCCCAAGATAATATTACCTTAAAATGTAATATAATACAAGACACATAAGAAAGGTATGAATTGCACAAGCACAGATTGTGTGATTGTCCAAGCAAGCATAACACAGTGGTTTTCTATGACTTCAAATGATTGGTCAAACATATCACAAACATAGGAATCATCATGATAGTATGGCATGTTAAATTGAAAGTTTCACATGGTTCCAGAGATATCTTATATATAATATATCAAAGCAAGATGGGAGGTAAACCAGATTAATAAAGAAAATAAATGAGAACTACTTATATGACTCTTTTTTTAAAAAGATTTTATTTATTTATTTGACAGAGAGAGATCATGAGTAGGCAGAGGCAAGCAGAGAGAGAGGAGGAACCAGGCTCCATGCCAAGCAGAGAGCCTGATGCGGGACTTGATTCCAGGACCCTGAGATCATGACCTGAGCCGAAGGCAGAGGCTCAACCCACTGAGCCACCCAGGCGCCCCTACTTATATGACTCTTGAATTATTTAATTAACTTTAAGCATATACAAAGTATAAGAAGAGATTTTGTAAGAGAAAATTATTGAAAAACATTTGTAGGAAGAGTTGCCAGTTTGTTACGAGTTTCAACATTCACAAGGAGAGAGATAACTGTGTACCCCTCACCTGAAACTCAACAAGAAGGCAACGGTGACACAACTCAGAAACAGTGGTACTTGTCTCCCACATTCAATGAGACCCTTAGGACTAATGCCTGATACATATGTCTGAAGAATATAAGACTAGATTCTACCACTACTGGCATGTAGTAGTATGGAAGGGAGTGGGGAGAAAGAAAGTGAAGATAGAGAGGGAGGAAGAGAAGGAAGGAGAAAAGAAAGGAGAGAGAGAAAGAAAGAAAAAAAAAGAAAGAGAAATAATGTTTTAGGAAGGAGCATTATCACCAACATAACAAATGTATTTGCTATGGACTGAGATGAGTCATAGAAGACAGATTTTATATTCAATCCCCAAAGAACTTGAGATGACGGGGCACCTGGGTGGCTCAGCGGGTTAAAGCCTCTGCCTTCAGCTCAGGTCATGATCCCAGGTGGGATCGAGCCCCGCGTCGGGCTTTCTGCTCGGCGGGGAGCCTGCTTCCTCCTCTCTCTCTCTCTGCCTGTCTCTCTACCTGCTTGTGATCTCTGTCTGTCAAATAAATACATAAAATCTTTAAAAAAAAAAAAAAGAACTTGAGATGACAAGGAAGAATGAGGAAACTCCTAAGGAGTTATGTATGGAGCACAGTCTTTATTGTCTGTGAAATGAAAGTTGCAAGTGGAAGGGAACAGTAAAGAATCTCTACAAACCCAAGAAATGTCCTCTATGAGATTCAGGTTTAAACCCTTGCCTTGAGTCTATTTAAAATTACTATTAAGTAAGAAGTCTTTGCTTCTCCCTATTTTCTACCTATATTCTCCACCTTAGTGGGGGATCAAAATACATGATAAGCATACCAGGGGCAGGGGTAAGTGTCCAGTCTTCATCATATTCTGCCTTAGCAGAAAATAGGTTCTACATAAATATGACTCATCGGGAAGATTCGAGAAGATTTAACTCCAAACCAACATTGTGGTTATGATTACTTAATAAAATTAGGGATTTTAGTTATTTAATTGCAATAATTGTAACTTATTTCTATCACTTGAGAGTAATCATAAGTCATGATCCAGTGCAGCATGATGATTGTAGTTAATAACACTGTATCGTATATTTAAATATTGCTAAAAAAATAAAAAAGGTCTTTTTAAAAAAAAAATTATTTATTTATTTGACAGACAGAGATCACAAGTAGGCAGAGAGGCAGGCAGAGAGAGAGGAGGAAGCAGGCTCCCCGCTGAGCAGAGAGCCTGATGCGGGGCTCGATCCCAGGACCCTGGGATCATGACCTGAGCCGAAGGCAGAGGCTTTAAACCCACTGAGCCACCCAGGTGCCCCTAAAAAAATAGGTCTTAAAAGTTCTCATTTTAAGCAAAAATATTGTATGTATGGTGATTGATGTTAGACTTATTGTGGTGCTCTTTCATAATATCCATAAATACTGAACTGCTATGTTGTACACCTGAACCTAATATGCCATAAGTCAATTATACCTCAACAAAAAACTGAAAAATAATCATGAAAAACACTCATGATATTTACTACAATTTTCATGCACCTTAATAAGCAAAGTTTTCTCTACTAAATGAGTTTTAAATGTCAGTGGGAAAGAACAATAAAGTTGTTTCTTGTTGCTATTCCATGATCCATGTTTTTTCAATGTGTAGGTTATAGTAGAAAAGAATATCTCATGTAGATATCAAAATGTAAAAACATTTTTAATGACACAATAATGTTTTCTGTCTCAACTTGAATTTTTTTAAAAATATTGGTTGACAAGGCGCCTGGGTGGCTCAGTGGGTTAAAGCCTCTGCCTTCGGCTCAGGTCGTGATCTCGGGGTCCTGGAATCAAGCCCCGCATTGGGCTCTCTGCTCAGCGGGAAGCCTGCTTCCTACACTCTCTCTCTCTCTGCCTGCCTCTCTGCCTGCTTGTGATTTCTGTCTATCAAATAATTAAATAAAATCTTAAAAAAATATTGGTTGACAAACATTAATGGCAGAAATCTTAAATTCTTTATACAAACAACCCAAATCTGCCAAATGTATTCATGATGTCAGGAAAATCTCTAGGCAACAGAGGTGATCAATGCAGAAACAAATAAAATTAGAGGGGAATAGAATCAAAGCAGATGCACTTCGGAATAATTTTAGAAGTTAAAGGGATTTTGATTTTCAGGTCTGTGTATATTTTCTGTATGGCTTCACAGCAATCACAAGAGTCCAAGAGGTTGTGTGTCAATCATACTTCAATTAAACAACAACAACAACAACAACAACAACAACAATTCAAGCACTGTAATATAATGGATGTCACATGAGCTTGTGAAACTGAAAACTTTATGGAAGCACTGACTGAAGTCTAATTAATCACTTCTTACTTTCTTACAGTAGACATTATAAAAACCAACCCACTCTTTTGAATCTCATTTCGAAAATAACAAATTTGTCATGAAATCAGAGCCCTAAATTCAAGTTTATTGATATCTCTATTGGCACAGTGGCATGAGAAGCTATATATATTACTTACATTCTTATTACTAACTCAGAAGAAAGATAAATCACTCTTAGGTCCCAGAAGATAATCAAGAAATGGGCAAGGGAATTATATAATTTCTTACATAATAAGAAATTGGATTAAAAATTAAATTGTTCAAACTTCTACTTAATTCGGTCTTATTAACTTTCTTATATTCTAATTTCACAATGAGTAAAGGCAATTAAGAAACTTACATGGATTTTCTTTAGAACTTCATTCAATAAACATCTGTGTAATAGGCAATTTTCTAAGAAATAGAGCTGTAGTAGTGAATGTCATTAGACACAGATGCTGTTTACATCAAGAAAGTATCCTAGTGAGTTCAAGACAGTATGCTTTTGAGGAGGGTACAAAATGATCCTTTGTCATATAGGAAGACACTGTGACTTCTAAATTCTATTCTTGACTAAAAAATACTCCAAAGTTTTATCCCTCCAGTTCTGAGACAGCTCTTGACAAGATCACTGATAATTTTGGCAGTGCCAAATTCCGTGGGTCAATTCTCAATCTTCGGGATATTCAGATTCTCAGTGGTAATCACTATGCCTTTCTGCACTGGCTCTCCAGGCACCTCACTGCCCTAGTTTTCCATCACAACTTTACTCCTCTTATCTCATGTATTAGATCTTCTCCTTTCCAATTTCTAATGGTTGCTGTGCCCTTTTTCTCTGTTTTCAGTAACTTCTTTCTTTGCATCTCCCCCGACCTCATGCATTCCTCTAAGTCTAAACAGCATCTATACCTTGATGACTTTCAAATTTTACTGAGAGTTGTGATTGCTCTCCTGAAATCCTGAACCATGTATCCAAGTACCTGTTTGACATGTGCATCTAAATGCTTCATACATATCCAAATAGTCCTTGACCAGAGCTAAAATACACATTTCCACCTCCAAATCTGTGATTCTCTACATGACACCTCCATTTATCCAGATGCTTATCCAAAAAACTTTATGGTATCCTTGAATAATCTTTGTCTCATATCAATGCATTAGTACATTCTCTTGCTTTTCAGTCACAGGTTTTAATCAATATCCTTTATACTGACATAACCAAATTACCTGCTTGCTCCCACTCTTTCCTAGTTATAATTTCCATATTCACAGCATCTGAATGACTTTTTGAATATGTCAGTCTTGTATCACTTCTCCAATTAATTTTTCCAAACATTTTCTCCAACACATAGGACAATATATGATGAGCTTACAATAACTACCTCACCATGTAAACTTGCATCCCAAAACACTCCCTGACCTCTTATCTTTATTTCCCTCATTCTTGTCATTTCAGTCTACATTCCTCAAAATTCTACAATTCTTTTAATGCACCAAAAATATGCCTACTTCAGAGTTTTGAGCTTGTTCTTTCTTCCACTCTTCTCCCAGACGTTGGCATGTCACCAACTCACATTTTATTTATTTATATATTCAAATGTCTGCTAAAATGTCACCTCCCCCTGATCTATCTTATTTAAATATACCTAGCTCATATTTCATTCTGTGTTCATTAACTAGTTTATTTTACTTCATACCACTATATAATATGATATATGATTTATAGATATGATATATGATATATAATATGATATTCTTATTTGTTCATTGTCTATGTAAAGAATGTAAGCTTCATCAGGGAAGAGACACTGTCTTTTACTCAATACTTTTGTAGTGTCTAGCAGAGAGTAAGTACTAAAAGAAGATATTAAGCAAAGGAATGATTACCAGATATGGTACCATGATGAAAGGGTATTAGTTTCATAATGTGAAAATGGTGCTAATATTCATCTTCAGGATTATCAACTGTAATGTATTATAGCGTACCTGTTCCAAAATAATTGAAGTTAAAAACATGTGCATGTATGTGTGTGTGTATATATATATACATATATATATGTATTTATATAAATGGATTATATATAAAAAATATATATATATTTGAAGTTAGAAATATATATATCAGTATAGGTATATATTAGATATATATAAATTGAAGTTTAATTATATTTTTATATAATATATAAACTACACTTGTCATGTAATTATTTTATACTTATATTTTATATAAAATATTTTAACTTTATATATATTTGATATATAATTATTTTATATTATTATCTATATTTTGTATAATTATGTATAATATATGATTATGAAGTATATGTCTAACTTCAATTAAACTAATACTCAAAAATAGAAAATAGTTTTAAAATATTTTTAAAGCATTTTAAAATATTGCTAATAATAAATATCTAAAAGAATAAAAAAATGGCAGACCTGTTATTTTACTTATCTTAATTATATCAAGAGTATGCCACAATTCACATTAAGAGGTCAAAAATATGATAATCAAATCATATATGACAAAAGTGAGCAAAAATATTTTAGATCAAAGTGGTAATTATTTGAAATAATTATTTTAATCCACTATCATTAATAAACCATTTTATCTTAAGAGTATATTGCACTTTGAGATATAGGCTACTGGTTAGCAACTTCAATGTAAAGCTGGATGCCTAACATTTATTTCTGTGATATTTAAAGAAATAAGATTCCCATACAAATATTTTACAAATTTTCTGAAAATTTCATACTTAAAAACTACATATTTGAAAACTTTGTCACTTATAACCTAATAACCTCATACTAGTGAGAAAACATCTTCCATTCAAACTATACAAAAATGGATAAAATGATATACAGAAAATAATATGGTAATAAACTGAAATGCATTCTTGTCTTAGTAAATGGTATTGAGTGACACAAAAATGACAAACACCGGGAAAATGATGGAAATTTCTAGAGTCAGCTTAAAAAGTAAAATACTTCAGAACTATATTTTTAGGAGTCACCAGAATAAAGATGATTCATAAAAGTTATATATTAAACAATAAGTTATTTTTTTAAAAAACTATTAGGATGTTTTCAGAAAAAATTGGGAAAATGTAATCATTGATGTATTGGTTGATTTGACTGGCATTATAATGACTCAGTGATAAATTTACTGACTTTGTACTGCCTGTGTAAGTCATGCAGTAAATGATTCTTTTTTTTTTTCAAGATTTTTTTTTAATTTATCTTAGAGAGACACAGGGAGGGAGGGAACACAAACAGGGGGAGTGGGAGAGGGAGAAGCAGGCTCCCCGCTGAGCAGAGGCCTGATGCAGGGCTCCATCCCAGGACCCTGGGATCATGACCTGAGCCTAAGGCAGATGCTTAAAGACTGAGCCACCCAAGTGAAATAATGCTTCTAAGACATTGTCAGTATTTTCAATGTATTATACATTTTCATCAAAGTGATTTTATATACTCAAGGCATTTAGAATAGAATATAGGGGTATCTGTGTGGCTCAGTCAGGAAAGAAGTAAAAACACATATAATTAGTCTATACCATGAAGTTAAAAGCACTGTTTTAAAATTGAGTGAAACTCTTTTGAATGAAAACTGTACTATGGTAAGAATATTTGAAAAAGAGTGGTTGAATATATGTTTACCATTATGTAATTGTTACAAGGCATGAGGTCGTCCACATCCTTGTCAGTCTTTTCAAATTTTACTTGCTCTAATAAATATGTAAGTAGTATCTCATTGTAGAATTAACCTATGTAACCACAATGACTAATTACGGTGAACATCTCTGCATGTGTTTGTTATCCATATATCTTTAGTGAAGTGACTGTTCAAATTCTTTGCCTTTTTAAAATTAAATTGTTTATTTCTTTACTGAGTTTTGTGAATTATTTACATAGTCTGGCTATAATTCTTTTAACAGACATATGACATGCAAAATAATTCAGGGAGAATTAATATCTTAATATTGAGTTTTCTGATCCATGAACAAAAGTATATTGTTTCCATTTATTCAGACATTATTTTATTCATTAATTTCTCCTAGCAGTACAGATAGATTGTAGTATTTGGGTCTTATACATATTCTACCAGATTTATCTATTTCACCTTTTGTTGCTAATATACATGTTAAAATATTGCCATTTATAACACCACAGATGCTTACTTAGCAAATTCTTATGGGTTATAACTGTTGGGCCAAGAGCTTTATTTTTATGCTGGGGCTCTTCCAGATTCCAAAAAATTGTACCAGCCCAAGCTTTCATTAAAAGTATGGCTTGTTGGGCACCTGGGTGGCTCAGTGGGTTAAGCCGCTGCCTTCGGTTCAGGTCATGATCTCAGGGTCCTGGGATGGAGTCCCGCATCATCGGGCTCTCTGCTCAGCAGGGAGCCTGCTTTCCTCTCTCTCTCTGCCTGCCTCTCTGTCTACTGTGATCTGTCAAATAAATAAATAAAAATCTTTAAATAAAAAAAAAAGTAAAAAAAAAGTATGGCTTGTTTCTGAATAGCATTAGGAAAAGGGGAAAATGGGGGAGGGGGCTCAGAGGTGGAGACGAACCATGGGAGACTATGGACTCCGAGAAACAAACTGAAGGTTTTGGGGGGGTTGCCATGGGCCAGCCTGGTGGTTGGTATTAAGAAGGGCATGGATTGGGGCGTCTGGGTGGCTCAGTAGGTTAAAGCCTCTGCTTTCGGCTCAGGTCATCATCCCAGGGTCCTGGGATCGAGCCCCATATTGGGCTCTCTGCTCCTCAGAGAGCCTTCTTCCTCCTCTCTCTCCCTGCCTGCCTCTCTTGCCTACTTGTAACCTCTGTCTGTCAAATAAATAAATAAAATCTTTAAAAAAAAAAAAAAAAGAAGGGCATGGATTGCATGGAGCATTGGGTGTTATATGCAAACAATGAATCATGGAACACTACATCAAAAACTAATTATATACTGTATGGTGACTAACATAATAAAAAAAATAAAAATAAAAATATGGTTTGCTTTTTCTCATCCCAGAAAAGTCTCTCCTTCTATGGCATGTCTCTTACTTCACCCTTGCTTACCTTGTAGCCTCCTTTCTCATTTATGGAAGGCTTATCTCTCTTTGGAACTGGGTTCTTTAGACATTGTTGTACATTTAGATGGTTTTAAAGCAAAGTACTGTTTTGCTGACTTATCCACTGATTTCCTGTTATCTGGTGAGCACCATCTCACATCCTAGTTGGAACTGAATATATCAAGCACTCAATTTTGTAGAAATAGACCTCTAAATTTCCCATTTAAATTGTCCCATTCTAACTAAGAGGGCTCCTGTCTGTGTGCAGAGTCAAGGTTTTCCCTTTATTGTCAAGGGGATAATTAAATCTCCTATTATGCAAAAGTCAAAACATTGATTAACCAACACAACTCTCTTGTCACACTAACACACTAACATCGTTTCCCATTTAGAATCACATATGATTCGTGTGTTGGAACACCTGTTGGGGCAGAACACATAATGATTGCAAACTCTATGTTAGAAATTCCTTAATCTCTCTTAATAGGACTCAGGAGTCTTTTTTTTTTTTTTTTTTTTTTTTTGAGTAGGGTACATTCTCAGTGCTGATGGAGTTCATATTTTGCTATATTTGGTATAAA
The DNA here is from genome assembly GCA_004024625.1 of Mellivora capensis. Taxonomy (NCBI): domain Eukaryota; kingdom Metazoa; phylum Chordata; class Mammalia; order Carnivora; family Mustelidae; genus Mellivora; species Mellivora capensis. Next base: position 2,651 of record PISX010029107.1, on the reverse strand, counting down.
ATCACTTTCTAATTTAACATATTCCAATGGATTTTAGATAATTTAATATGGACATGTTAAAAGAAAATAAGGTTATTTTTGCTTTTGCACTCTTGTGGAGCAGGAATTATTCCATCATTTTCCAACTCTCATTGTTAAATAAGATATTTTATTCTTCAAATGTGCCCATAAAATATAAGAGTGACTTTACATTTGACAGTCCTTGTTAAAAGTATTAAATTAAAGACAACCACTGTAACATCTGAGTAAAATTACTTACCTGTGGATATTATGTTTAATCTCAGATTTTTGCCAAATTTCATCTGGTTCCCTCCAAGTGACTTTAATAATCTATATTAACACAAATATTATTTTCAGTATGTGAATTGTTCTGATAAGAATCATGCTAAATTACTGATTCCTCTTTATATGTATTAATTTTCCTAACAGGTAAAGTTTTAATACTTTTAACAAGTTAATTTCTAAATACCTCTAACTGGCTTTAAATTTGATTGTGAGCATCCATCTTTCTATGTCAATAATCAGAAACCCTGTAGGATTTTTCATAATCTTCAGAAATATATATGTATATATTTATTTTCCACTTTTAGAGGAATAATTTTAAAAGAAAGGGCTTTGTTAGTCCATTATAACAGACCAACCATCTTCAAATATCTGAAAAGTAAAATATTTCATCAGTCAGCTAAATATTTATTTGATGTGATACAACATTGTACTTGCTTTAAAATATCTGAATAAGTTATTTAAAAGTTTACAAGTCATCTGAATGTTTGACATAATCATAGAAGATTATTTTACTCAGTCCTTTTTAATATTTTAAGTATCCATGCAAGCTGAAACCCTTTAGGTTAAGGTAAAAAGAATACTTAGTATAAAACAAAAGTAATTTATGCTTTTAAAAAATGTCTACATTATATCAATGATTTGCTTCCTTTTAAAATGTATTTGGTTCCTTCGTTCTTTGTACTATTACTAATAATTTAAAACTACCTTAAAAATAATACTAATGCTTTCCTTGTCCATACTAATTATTCTCTATGAAATGAAAACTAAAATATTTCAGGTTCAGAAGAAATAGCAGATAGTAAAAGATGAGAGTAATAGGCAAAATGAAATTATTACAGTCACCTTTTTGCCATAACATTCCAAACTTTAGTACCAATACTGTATAATGCTATTTATACAAGAATTGCTTACATATTTGTTTTTTTAATAAAAGAAATGTTAATCTGCTGCCTTATATATATATCAGCATTGTAATGATTCACCAACAATGGAAAAATAAAAACTGAAAAATAGAGAGAGCTAAGGAATACATATCTTTCACCAGAGTAGGGAAACCTACTCTGAGAGAGAAGTTAGGCTCTGAATGATGATGTGGTTAGGGGAAGGAGATGCTACAGTGTGCTAAAAGTCAAAACCCACAACCAGTCTCAAGACCAAATTAGGCTTGGGAGAGCACATTTGGGCTTGGTTTTCTGATGCTACCATTAAGTGACAAACTGCAAACTCTATAGCTATTTTTCTACTAGCTTCAACCACTTTCCCAGAGGCTGCCTCTGTGCTTTCTTCTTCTTAGGCTCTGGTCACTGTTATCTTTCAATTTCTCATGCTTTCCTGGAAAATGTAGATTTTCATACTGTAGGCTTCATTTAAAATAAGCCCAAAGAGCAAACTGTTATATACTTTCCTCTTCTTGTTATCTGCTATAAAAAAAATAGTAGACTATACAGAAGGGACAAAATCAAAGCTTTAGTCATATACTACAAATGTGAATGAATTACATAAGTGGTTTAACATTTTTAGACTGACACTATGCAGGGATTAGTTTACTATGTGAAGAATAGAATATTCAAAGAAATGTGATTAGTTGTAAAACTCAAGGGGGAAAGATTACTGCTCGAACTGATACACAAATTCAGTAAAGTCTCAGGATACAAAATCAATGTGTGGAAATCTGCTGCATTTCTATACACCAATAATAAAAAAGCACAAAGAGAAAGAAAGGCATCAATTCCATTTACAACTGCATCAGAAACAGTAAGAAACCTAGCAATAAACCTAACCAAGGATGTAAGAGACCCCTACTCTTAAAACTATAAAACACTTTTTACAATGTGTGCATGCTCTCCTCTTTAAAATAAATAATCTTTAAATATCTTACAATTTCTTTCTTAATCACACCTCAATAAAGCTAAAAAAAATAGTGCATTTCTTTTTGGTGATACTACAGTTTACATAATCATTTACCTGTAGGTTGGAATTCGGGTTGTTTCCAGTTTGGGGCTGCTATAAATAAAGCTTCTACGACATTTGTGTGAAAAAAAAAAACAAACCAACAACAACAGAAAAAACTATAAAACACTGATGAAAGAAATTGAAGATGACAAAAAGAAATGTAAAGACATTCTATGCTCATGTATCAGAAGAACAGACATTGTCAAAAAGTCATACTACCTCTGTATCTTTGGGGTAAATACCCAGTAGCGCAATTGCAGGGTCATAGGGAAGCTCTATTTTTAACTTCTTGAGGAACCTCCACACTGTTCTCCAGAGTGGCTGCACCAACTTGCATTCCCACCAACAGTGTAGGAGGGTTCCCCTTTCTCCACATCCTCTCCAACACACGTTGTTTCCTGTCTTGCTGATTT
>PISX010029106.1:0-20496 GCA_004024625.1 Mellivora capensis | reverse complement strand
TCTGTTGGCCATCTGGATGTCTTCTTTGCAGAAATGTCTGTTCATGTCCTCTGCCCATTTCTTGATTGGATTATTTGTTCTTTGGGTGTTGAGTTTGATAAATTCTTTATAGATTTTGGACACTAGCCCTTTATCTGATATGTCATTTGCAAATATCTTCTCCCATTCTGTCAGTTGTCTTTTGGTTTTGTTAACTGTTTCCTTTGCTGTGCAAAAGCTTTTAATCTTGATGAAATCCCAATAGTTCATTTTTGCCCTTGCTTCCCTTGCCTTTGGCGATGTTCCTAGAAAGATATTTCTGCGGCTGAGGTCAAAGAGGTTGCTGCCTGTGTTCTCCTCAAGGATTTTGATGGATTCCTTTCTCACATTGAGGTCCTTCATCCATTTTCCTTTCCCTGCCCCTACTGGTCTGCGAGTCTGTGCCCGGTCGAGCAGGGGAGGATTTTGCACTCCTGCAGCACAGGATCCCAGAGCCTCCCACCCTCTACTGTTTATCTTCTGCTATCTGCCCACAGAATCATGGCTCCCCACTCCATACCTCGAGACCAACCACCGGAGATATTCTGTTTGTAGAGATCCAGATACATCTTCTTACATCACAGGCTGATTTCACGGGTGTTCAGAATGGTCAGGTATATAGCCAGCTCAATTCAGGGGACCGATTGAAATAGGGTCCCCTACTCCTCTGCTATCTTTTTTTCAGGTCTCCAGGATCTGAGAACCTCCAGTTTCATTCTGTTTCATAGCTGATTCTTCTCCCAGGCACTACCACCTCCACAGCCTCTCTTTTTCCTTCATTCCCTAAATTTGAATGGTTGTTGTCATATAAATCAAAATAGTAATATGAGTACACGTAGTGGGATTTTAGAAGGCTATTCTATTTTTATTTCTTTAATTCTGTATTCTCTTACTGGTTTGTATAAAGATTTATTACTTTTGCTTTAAGAAGGAGATAGTTAGGGGCACCTGGGTGGCTCAGTCAGTTAATCATCTACCTTCAGCTCAGGTCATGATCCTGGAGTTCCAGGATCGAACCCCACATGGCAGGGGGGGGGGGGTCCCTGCTCAGCAGGGAGTCCTGATTCTCCCTCTGCCCCTCCCCCTGCTCATGCTCTCTCTTTCCCTCTCAAATAAATAAATAAAATATTTTTTTAAAAAGGAGATAATTAAAACTTTGGTTATTTTTTAAGTAAGCTACTATTTAAACACAATATTTAGATTTTAGAAATGCAGTAAAAGTATTAATTCTAATTTTTTTCAGAGGTGGGAGAAAAGTAAGAAGGGAAAGGAGCCCAATAAGAAAGGAAACATCTCCTCTGGTAACTGTATAATTCCCAAAGAAAAAAAGAAAATGAAAAACCTCTCCAAACCTGAGGCTAATTTCATTTTAATAAAAACAGTGCTAAAAAATAAGGCTGCATCTCTCATAAAATAGCCGAACTAGCCCTTTGATCTGTAATACAGCCTATTGCAGAGGATTCCCAGCCTCCTCTTCTGCTTTCTTCACAGAGGTCACCTCAGAGACTACCTCTTACTTCCTTCCCTGGTCTCTTAAATGCACTTCTTAATCTCACTTCTCTGTTTTCAAACCTCTCTGAAAACTGCCCAAACTCTGTAGGAAGCCTTTCCCCCAAATGACCAGATTGTAGCCATTAGCTCAGTCCCATACTTTGTAAAAAGACACATTTTGCCATTGTTTTTATTATCTAAGCCAAAGTGTGCTGAGCTCAGTGGGGCAGATCAAAACACTTTCCACTTTCAAAGGCAACCAATGACATGTGGAATTTCTCTGCATGCTGGACCCTTGGATAGACTCAGTCAAAAATTTAAGGGCACAAGACTATTCTGGACCTCCTCAAACTCAAGATACAAAATGGCAAAAAAAGGAATTGGAGAGGAAGAAAATCCCAATTAAAATACTCAGACCAAACCTAAATAGACACAGAGACACATGAATTTAGCCTCACATAAGAGCTAAGATGGGGGGTTCTGTGCAAGTTTCATGAATATGACAGTCAAGTCATTTAGTGAGGGAGGTTAAAACACATTACAGTGTGGGAGAGCAGCAAAGCCAGACAGCAAACTTGAAAATGACTAATTGTATGTATTGTGCTACAAGCAGAGATGCTTACTTAAAAGAGCTGAGAAAAAGAGCTGAGAGTAAGTTTTACTCCACCAAAAATATGAAATCATCTCTGGAAAATTCAATCTCAGGAAAGCATTTATTGAAAACCAGCCTGTGCCAGATACTAAAACAGGTACTCAGAGGCTCTTATTTGTAATTATCTCATTTTCACAACGTGGTAAAGTGATACTGCCTCTATATTATACATGAGGCCACTCAATTTTAGAAAGTCTAAGACATCTGCCCAGCCATGCAGAGCCTTTCTACGGAAAAATCCAGATCTTCAAACCTATGTGTTCTGAATAACTTCTATTTAGAGCCACCCCAGGCTAACACAAAAGGGGGTATTGTTTTAAAACATCTTAAAGAAGGTAATTCCTAATGGCCCATGAAAGGAAAAGACTAAAAATTATATAATGATATGTCACAAGATACGAATTTATATACACAGATAACACACCCTTGTATCCTGACTACATGCTATCATTTATTTTATATTACATGATTTTCTGTAAGGTTCACAGCTTTGGAGTTTATACACTTGAGGATAAACTATATTTGAAGTGATGAGATGACCAAAAGGCTAATTCACCCTCACCCCCATTCAGTAGCCAAAGAGACTACTGAATACTGAGAAATCATTTGAAAAACACAAGATAGTAAGGTAACTCATATTTGGTGTGCTAGTCTATATTCATGGCAATGTGAAGTGCACAAAAGAAAAAAAGATATTTCCTTCTCATGGGACAGCGAAAGTTCCCATTCCCATAAGTATACCATCCAAAGTGCTCCTATGTCCCTCAATAATCCTGTTTTATTTTCATTATAGTGTCAGGACTGCCTTATACGATCTTGTCTTCCATCTGTTTGTCTATTTATTTACTTACTTCCTTATTCCCAGTATTCATCTAAGTCACTAGAAATAACATCACTGGGATACCAAATAGTAGACACTCAATAGTTACTCACGGCATGAGTGGGAAGATTACATGGAACTGGGTCTTCCACTAAAAGGTTTCTTATTCAACAAGATAGACATAGATATGAAGAAGCCAACATATCTGAGACTCAAAGGCACTAAGGCTGATGCCTATTATTGCAACTGTTGTTTTTAATTATCCGTTCCCTAGAACTTGCCATGGCCTAGGGAGTCATCCTATCCTATTCCTTCCATCAGACTGATTCCTATTTTGGACTTCCCTCTGGACTACAGTACAGCAGTTGAAAGTAAATGAGGAGGGGCTGCCCTCCCTATCCTTTTAAAGGTATACCTTTCATTATCCTTAAGCATGTTCAATTGCTTTAGCATGAGACCTCAGCATAGCAGAGAAAACATAGCAGAAATCATCATATTGCTGATGTTCAACTGCTGTATCAACAGTGTTGGTACCATCAGCAAGAAAGACAGATAATTCAGAGAAGATAGGGTGAGATAAGTTTATAATAAAAGCCTAAATAAATTATAAGTTTCTATTCAAGTTGTCTCTTAATATAAAATGTATTTTAAATTTCATTTCCACTTATTATTTTATCTTAAACAAAACAATTAAAATAAGAAAATAGATAAAAGATCCTTGAGTACCTTCTAGGCTGGATGTTTCCTAGGTACCTTATACACAGCACTTTCCTTAACCTTCCTACAATCCTATGAGAATGATTTTTTATTCTCCCTTTATAGATGATGAGACAGATTCAGTGAGGATGACAAAGTATTTGAGGTTACAACGTTAAGCTGTAGAGTTGAAATTGAAACCAGGTCTTTCTGATCCCATAACCTATTCTCTTCCTGTGTATGATTCTGCCAAAGATACTGTTCCATTTAAAACACTGTAAATTTTACTTCATTCATTGTAGAATATTTTGATGAATGTCCTTGGATTTAGCAATAGAGCTGCTTCTCCAAATTGGCAAAAATTAAATTTTCTCAAAGAAAACAGTGAATCTGCTATTAAAATTGGTTTATCGCCCTTACTGTGAGTCCATTTGGATTGGAATGCTTATTATCTTATCTATTTCTGGCTGTACCTGAAAGTCAGCACAGGCCAGAACTACATCAGCAGAATGGAATAATGAAAGCCATTCTCTATTCTAGATAATTTACACGGAAAGTTACATTTTGTCCCAATGATTTCTGGGACAAACCAATTTGAAAGGACTTTGTGCACTTAGGGAGATCCATAAGAAGGTTCCAGAAAGATAAGAAGGAACACAAAGTTAAAGATCAGGGAATCTCTGTGAGGATCTGGTTTTCTTAAGTAACTCTGAAACATTTTTGAGTACAAACATGGAAACTATTTTATTTCTCAAAAGAGAAAATCAATGAGACAAAGTAAAACACATGAGTCAATTGTGGCATTTGTAAAAAAGACTTTACAGACATATTCAAGGACACAGGTAACCCAAGGTCTTGCCAGTTTATGCACAGGCAAAAAATATGAGTGCTTAGTTAGTACAACGCTGTATTAATTAATTAATAAGTAAGACCTAGCCAATCCTACCAGAAGATGCAAGAGGACTGGAGTTTAATATTTTCTATATACTTACACATATTCCAGACTTAACATTTTTAATACAAATCAAGTCTCTTGGGAAACTCTTTGCCAAATTTTAAGTTTTGATATGCTACATATACCTATTACTAGGTCATTCTCTCATATCATTCATACACACACATTCATACTACTTGATTCTAAGGTGTTTGAATGGTAGCTAAGAGCACACAACCTGTTGTTCTTTATTCATCCAACAAATATCTACTATGGCAACCCTGTAACACAGTGAGGGGTCAATATTTTATTGTAAATTAACTATTCACAGTCCATAGAACAAAGTAAGTTGTAACATTTTAGCTGTCACATCTTCATTTGTCAGTCATTTTTCATTAATTTTTAAAGAACTACATCTTGGGGGGCCTGGGTGGCTCAGTTGGTTAAGCGTCTACCTTCAGCTCAGGTCATGATGTCGGGGTCCTGGGATTGAGCCCTGCTTCGGGCTTCCTGCTCAGTGGGGAGTGTGCTTCTCCCTCTCCCTCTGGCCCTGCTCATGTTATCTCTCTCTCTCTCTCTCTCAAATAAATAAAAACTTTAAAAAATTGTCCCATATAATTATCTACCCTAGGATTGTGAATGATTGAATAATAACAATAATTCAAATGTGTACTTTCACATTTGTAAAACACTTTTCCCACACATAGCATGGTGGTTGCACAGTCTGATTCAAATCCTGCCTTTATTATTCTATATTTATGTGGCCTTTCACAAGTCCTGAACTTCTCAGTTTATGTTTCTTCATCTGAAAATCACTGGGTTTTTCTGGGTTATTATAAGGATTAAGTGATGCTTTTACAATGCCTACCATTGGCACGTATGTCAAAGTATAAAATTTTTTGCTGGGATGCCTGGGTGGCTCAGTTGGTTAAGTGTCTGCCTCTGGCTTAGGTCATGATCCTGGGGTCCTGGGATCCAGCCCCAGTGGGGCTCCGGCTCAGTGGGGAGTCTGTTTCTCCCTCTCCCTCTGTTCCTCCTCCTCCCCTTGCTCACCACGTTCTCTCTCTCAAATAAATAAACAAAAATCTTGAAAAAAAAATGGTAGCAAGTCAGCCTCAAGTTGAGCTGATATTTACCTTTTTACTCTCTGAATTTACAAAGAAAGATTTTACAGGGAATAAGACTGCAGGTGAGGACCTGTTCTACCAACTCAGAAAGAAATATTTAAAATAAATTTCCAGTTTTGGGGATACATATGACATACTATTTCTTTTTAATAAATATACCTTTTATCTTATTACAAAACACTGTAAGATTAGAAAATGAAACTAGAACATGAGCAACCACTCAACAACAACAACAACAACAAAAAGGAGGAAGAATGGAATAGTTCTTCTTAGTTTTATGCTCAGTATCAACTCCCCCATCCCTAAATGGAATAGCGGCCTTGAAGTTTCAGAGGCCTCTCCCTATCCCTAGCTCCAGGCATGAGTCCTGAGGAGGCCAATGACAATTATTTCATGGCATTGCTTGGCACTGTACTTTATTCAAGGGCAAACAAGAGACTGAAGTTGGTCCTATCACAGTAAAACCCAGGAAAAGAATGGAGAACATAATTTGGGGCACCCAGGGCAAATTGCAAATATAGGGCCCCTTCTTCAAAAACTATTGTATATTTTTTATTTACATTATATTATTTATAATATTTATATTTATTTATATTGTCATTAATAATTTCAACAAAGTGACAGCAAAACATTAGACAACATGAGTCCTATGCTTAGAACTCTGTGGAACTCTACAGGTAGGCATGGTTATGAAGCCAGCAAATAAAGGAATCCTCCCTCCAGAAAACTCTACAACTTTCCATATAGAGTTTTTTGAGCAACAGTCCCAGGATTTCTCTATAATATTAGGTTAAGAACTAAAGGTGATCAGTTTAAGAGCTGTTGGGGGCTCCAATTTGGAGAACTTCTGTCTTTTGATAAGATTTTAAGGTGTCTAAGACAGAGATATCCAAACACACAAGCATCCCTGGCTTTGTCCACCTATTCAAATATCATATAAAAGTTGTGCCTCTTCTTGGGAAACCAGATGCATCTACAAACTGCATTTCAGCCCCAGCTTGGAGAGTCCCACGTCTCTCCAGGGAAGCTCCCCACACAGGATTGGTAAGGAGGCCATGACCTTCCCTTGTAAGTAGACACTTTCCTCCCAAGTTTAGCTTAGGAGGCAAAACATGGTCTGATTCTAGTTTTCCAACTATTCTGCTGAAATGTTTGCTGCTTTATACCTGCTTCTAAATTATAGCACAGGGGCACCTGTGTAGCTCGGTGGGTTAAAGCCTCTGCCTTCAGCTTGGGTCGTGATCTCAGGGTCTTGGGATCGAGCCCCGCATCCGGCTCTCTGCTTAGTGGGGAGCCTGCTTCTGCCTCTCTGCCAACTTGTGATCTCTGTCAAATAAATAAATAAAAATCTTTAAAAAAATAAGTATAATAAAAGGTATCTGACAAAAATAAAACCTGAATCTGAGTAGACCTCTAAGCCTAGTTAATAATGTATAGGAAGTACTGGGGCAGAGAGGCATGTTGGAAAGCTCCAAAAGATACCATCAGCAAATCCAGAATGTGGAAGTCTCCACAACGTCAGCAACAGCATTCTGGATTTTAAAAAAGGAAAAAAAAAATTATAGTGCATATAATAAGGCCAACCCATCCTGAGTCAGTCATTTTGAATTCTTGAGACATCGGGAGTTTCCTAAGAAAATATTAATGGCTATACTGTATCTCTACTCTGGATAGATTCAACGAATTTGGTCAAACTATAACTGAAGACATCTGTTGAACATCAAGAAAAGTGTTTCTTCTTTATCTAGAAGATATTAACAGGAAATTTTAGAATACTTCTACTCATTACCAACTCTGGTAGATAATGTCAATCTACTTGTCAGACAACAAAAAAAGGACTCTGTGTAAATGCCAGCCTTGGAAAAAATGTAAATGCTGAAACCTCTCTACTCTTTGCCTCTCTCACATTAGGGTAAAAATGGAAGGAAGTAAATGGAGTAGAGGTCTGAGGTAATAAAGCTAAAATAGAGAAACACAGGAATCTTAAACATGTACATGCATGTATAGAGTTGAAATAGCAAAGAAGCAGAGTTGAAATTAGTGAGACTGGCACAGATTCAAAAGGGCAGATATAAAGCAAACCTAGAGAGGCAGAGATCAGAATGGTGCAGTGGCACCATGGAGTTACCCAACACAAAAAACCCAAGAGGGGAATGTCAATTCAATTTTATTTCTAGAGACACTGTAATTTTTCCTATAATTGAAAAATGTTGGAATATGAATTTTAATAATAATGAACTAAATATTTAATATAGGGTTAATATATTGTTGTATAAAGCCTTTGCTTTCTCTAGGTGATTTCTTAAAACTACGAAAGAATATTTTAAATAAAAACTAGCTAATATCAAAATTCCTTTGTTCAATTACAGGAGCAAGTTTAAACTCTACTATAAGAGGCCCTAGGAAAAAATTGCTTTAAAAAGGATCCTGACAAAATGGATAAAATATTGATAAGCTGGGAAAGGGCACATTGAGATTCATTGTACAGAAAATAGTACCTTTCAATCACACACTACCTTGTGTGTGATTGAAAACTTCTGTGTAAAATGATTTAAAGAATGAATTCCAAAACATTGCAAAATAAATAAAATGAAAGCGCACCCACAATAAACATCCGGAAATATTTTGTAAAATAAAACAAACTTCTTCTACATGAACAGCTGAACTATCCATAAAATAAAAGGAAACCTCAAGAGTCCAGAAATGCAATAGCAACCTGAAAACAAGAGCAGTGAGAACATGAGATGACATCACAGAAATGAATAGCATATGAATGAACATCCATGAGCTGATACTGCAATGGCCTTGTCTTGGAGGAAGTTATCTTCTCCATAAGGAAATAAAGCCTTGAATCCACAAGAAACCCAAGTAGGAAACAAGACCCCCACAAAAAACAGGGACCCAATCTGACTCTGCCTAGATTCTGATTTGAAAAAAAAAAAAAAAACCACTGATGATTTCAATTCAAAATTAAGATGATTTTATTTGTTTTTGTATCTGTACCTCTTTCCTCTTATTTTGAAAATGTGGCTCCTGACAACATGAATATAAATACTTATCTGCTTTCCCCTATTATGGGCAAACAATAGTTTCAAAATAACAACCTCAATATATTAATAAGCCTGCCTAATGGAAATTTGAAATGGAGTAAATGTTTGAAAATAACACTTAAAACCATAAAATTTCTAACAGAAAACAGGGGAAAAGCTTCATGATATTGGTCTTGGCGATGATTTTTTTTTTTTAATAAGATACCACATAAGATAGACTAGAAATTTGCTGAGAATAAAAGTGTTCTCACCACACACACACACAGAGCTAACTACATGAAGTGATGGATGTGTTAATTACCTTGATCTTGGCAATCCCACCAAAATGCACATGTATAGCAAATCATCACATTTTACACTTTAATATATGCAAATGTTTGTCAATTTTTCCTCGAAAAAGCTGGGAGGAAAGAAAGACTACTTGTTGAGTTTAAACTTCCTTGGCAATTCTTTTGGTGCTTAGAGTACATCTACTAGGGATGTACAATCAAAATATTCTAAGTTCAGTGGAGATAATTCTTTTATTTTGGATGGTTGAGTCACTAACTTGATATACAATTAGGATAATTCATTGCCTTGTTTTCAATTTTTAGTGAATTTTTTTCCCTGGCATAATTGTTTATTGAGTGATTTACCTGATTCTAAATCAAAACTACAAGAGAGGTTCATTTGAAGATGTCTTATTTGTATCCCGTCACTTCCTTCCTGTCCTTCTTCAGCAAAACAAAAACAAAAACAAAAACAAAATTTTATTAGTTTTCGGTGTATCCTCCGTTTATATTTTAAAATAAGTAAATAAATAAATTTTCCTTTCCCAATTTATCACACAAAAGGTGGCATATTTTATACACTGTTTTGCACCTTGATTTATTGATTCATGATTTAGTATATATATATATATATATATATATATATATATATATATATATATATCAGTGTGTAGAGACCTACTCATTATCTTTCCATATGTATCATACACTATTGCTTGGCTATACCATGTTTTTTTAACAGTTCCCTCCTAATGGACATTTAGAATATTTCCATTCTTCTGGAATTAAAAATAATGTCAAAGCATCCAGATTTTTGAGAGATACTCATTATTGGATTAAAGATATTTTCTTCCCTGTTTAGTGTCAAATTTTAACCAATGCTTTTGCTTCAGCAATTGAGATGATCAATAAAAGAAATCTACTTTATTAATTAGATGAGGAGACATACAAATAACATGTCTAATATTAAGCCATCCTTGCATTTCCACAATAAGGTCTATTTTGTTAAAATGCAATATAATTTTAGGTATTAATAGATTTGGTTGCTAACATTTTATTTAATAGCTTTGCATTTATACATGAGATTTGTATTAGTCTACTATAGACTGGGTGGGTGGCTTAAAGGACAAAAATTTATTTCCTCACAGTTCTGGAGCTGGAAGTCTAAGATCAAGGTGACAGCATGGTGGGTTTCTGATGAAAGCTCTCACCTTGGGCTACAGAGGTTGTTTTTTCACTGTGTGCTCACTGTGTGCTCACATGACCTCTTTTTTGCATGAGCATGGAAAGAGCAAGTTTTCTGGTGTCTCCTCTTATAAGGAAGGACACTCAATCCCATCATGATGGTCCCACCTCATGGCCTCCTCTAGCTCTAATTATTTCCCAAAGTCCCCATCTCCAAATACCATCACATTGGGTGTCAAAGTTTCAACATATGGGTTTTAGAGGAATACAAAGATTCAGTCCATAATATTCTACCCTTGGTACCCCAAAATTCATGTTCTTCTTACATGCAAAATATATTCATTCTATCCCCAAAGTCATTCCAGTGTCAACTCCAAAGTCTCAAGTCCAGAGTCTTATCTAAATATTATCTAAATCAGATGTGGGTGAGACTCCAAGCACAATCCATCCTGAGGCAAAATTTCTCTTAGTTGTGAAACTGTGAAACCAGACAAGTTACGGCCTTCCAAAATATAATAGTGGGACAGGCAGAGGTCAGACATCCCCATTCCCAAAGGGAGAAGTAGGAAATAAGGAAGGAGTGACAGGTCCCCACCTGAATACTGACGGTTCATGATGGTTCCCACACACTACTTGCTTCACTGTCTCTCATGATTGGCTATAACATGGCCACTTGGCCAATCCCCAAACTCTAAAACAAGCAAAAACTTAATTCATTTCTTTCCCATGGTAACCCTCTCATATTATTTATTTTTAAACATTTCTGTTGACTTTAAAGGATACGTAATATGGAAACACACGATGGCTTAATGGCCATCAAGTTATCATAAATCATTTTCTTAAAATGCATACCCTCTGTTCAGTACACATTTCTAAACATAACCAAAGCAGAAACAAACTCTGTGAGTTGATTACTTAATATACAATGAAAGACTGGAAAGAAATTTCACGGAAGGAATTGTATAATTCTAGACCTCCCACATCCTAAGGTGAAAAAATTCTCAATAGTATCTATGAAAGCAAAGTTGGCTTTCCCATAAAATTGAAAACTACAGACTTGTTTCAAATTATCTAAGGTAATATTATAACTACATTTTAAAATTTAATAATCCTACAGTATAATCTCATTAAAAATAAAAAATCCAGGTCAAACCTTTAAACTAAAATTAACTTTTATATTTATAAATAAAACTTTATTGTTTGGAAAAATGATGTATTTACTATAAATTAAATATGGGATGAATTATCAATCTTATCTTTTAAAGAAATAAGAATTGAAATAGATCATGTTTTCCTCTGTCTCTGATCCTCTCTTACAGAATTTCTCAGTTTGTTTATATGTCTCAAGGCAGTTACTAGACAGTGGCTACTTAGGGACAGGATTTCTATCTGATCCACTTTTGTAGTCTACTCAGCCAAACTCCAGAGCTTGGCACCCAATAAACAGATGCTGATGAATAAATAGTGCTTTCCAGAATATCCTAAACTCTCAGAAATCAAGATGTCTCATAAAGCTTGGAGGAGGACATAAACATCTGAATGAGTTTATACCAATTAACATAATTATAAACAAGTACTGTAAGTTTTATAATTCAAACACCATATGCAAATATTATGTTAATTATGCAGAGGAGCAAAATATAAGAATAAAATAAGTTAACAATAAAAGACAAGGAGTGTTTTGGATCAAATGTAAATTGATTCAAGCTTTTGGCTTACAAAATTCATTATTATATTCATTTCAACTACAAGAAAGTGAAAAGGCATATTCTCCAAAGGCACAAGTAACAGCAAACAGATTCCCACTGTTAGTTTTTTTGCTTTCAACACAGAATTGTAGAAAGACCAAAAACCTGACAGTCAGCAAATTGAATGATTCAGGCAATAGAATATACACAATGCCAATTTTCTTTCAGAACCATAAAGTAGAGTAAATTACACAGGTTGGTTTGTTTTCTTTTTTTAACTTTTATCTGAGAATTTGGCTTTTAAGAGATCATTTTTATCCTTAAATTGGATCAGGACTGTGTTTGCAATGTAGTATCACCATGCTACTGTTTTTTGGTTTTTGTTTGTGTTTTTTTTTTCTTTTTTCTCTATACTGATCAAGGATATTGGGCTGTTCTTCCTGAAGAAAAAAGCCATGATAAGGAATCTGGAGAGGAAAATTTTGAACCACAAGCCTTTGACATAACTATTAAACACTGACTCTCGTTTGCTATAATAATATGTTATAGGCACAATGCCTTTGGGGGAACATGTCACCCGTGGAACATTGCAGGATTCATTTTGGAAAGAAGGTCAGGAAGTCTTACCCAGAGATCTTTGAGAAGGGAAGACCAGACTGTAGTCAAAGGAGAATGAACCAGTGACCAATCCATTACCCCTTTCAAAAGCCTACCTCACCAAGTGATTGAGTTTGGTTTCTCTGGAAAAGAACCCGGTACCTCCAAAGGACAGTCATCTGAAGATGAAATAAGGAGAAAGGAAAGAAGAGTGAAGGTGGGGGAAGAGAGTCCATTACTACATTTTGAATTTCCTTTCTCTCTCTCCCAAGTATTGTGCTGGTCTTTACTAGAATGCTACCATGCTAACCAGAAAAGCATTCAACAATTACTTAAATGCTTCACTTGGTTCTTGATTAAATGTTGATTCTAGCCAGAAGCCCATGTCTGAATTTCATTAACTATTCTTCAAGCCTGAAAAATATGATTTAATACACAGAAGAGGGCAACCAACTGGACTTGAAATTGGTGTCCAACAGTGGTGGCTAGCAGTAAGTTTTGGAGTAGTAAATTCCTAATGAAGCAGCTTGAGAGGGCCTTAGACTCTCCCAGGTACCAAAAAAGTACTCTTTTCATCTGGAGTATGTGCTCTTAATCATAATCAAAAGACCCCAAGGCACCCCTACATAGAATTTTTATTGTCTCTAAGAACCTGGATTGCAGAAAAATAGCATTTCTATTTCCATTAGCCTCCAACTGAAATTTAGAATACTTAAATTATCAATGTAGGCAACAAATATAGAAAAACAAATTAAAAATTATACAGTGATATTTTCATATCAACATGGAGCTATGGCAGACATTTCAATATATTATTTATGCTCATCCCTGTCAGAAAATGATCATTATTGACCTACAGCTAGATATCATTATTTAATAGACACATGAATTACTGCATCATGAATTTGTGTTTCTAATATTTTGATAACTGAATTTTAATAAAATTGCTTTCCTTTGTGATTCTGTATCATTTATTTTAAGCACCAAAACATTATTCTGAGTAGGCACCTGGAGGCCTCACCAGATTACCAAAGGAGTCCTTGGCACAACAGAAGTTAAAAAGCTTTGTCAGAGAGCTTTCCTGATTTTTCTGAGGATGTGAGACCAACAGCTAGAATTCTGTCACCCTAAAGCAGTATTTTGCAAGCGGAAAGTTGTGACAGGCATTCTTACAGGGAGAAAGTTACGCAGGTGTCTATATAATTAGAGATAAACCATTAATGCCTATAGATCTAGCACAACTACAAAATTAATATGTATAATTTAAATAGAAACAAAACTATAAAACTAATGAAATTTAAGTTATTTTCATGAGTAATATTAACAGTATTCTATGAAAAGTATGGTGCTGAGTCACAAGTTCTTCTGTATTTAGGAAGCTTATACTATCTTGTATCCCAGCTGAGCAAGCGGGTCACCATTTTTCTCTGTTTGAATTGCCACGAAGGTGGCCTTTGTACATGAAGCCAGTACATACTTTAGTTCCGCTACTAGAAAAATATCTATCAAGTCTGCCTCTGTCCCTTTCTGGATGGCTGGCAAACATCTAGCCAATACAGCTTAGCAGCCACATAAATCATAAATAGAAACTCAAATACAGGCACAAAAATTCCATGTAAGTACTTGTTATAAAATGGTTATCCAGGAAAGAACCTAGATGTCCATCAACAGATGAATGGATAAAGACGATGTGAGATATATATATATATATATTATGCAGCCATCAGAAAGACCAAAATCTTGCCATTTGCAATGATGTGGATGGAACTAGAGGGTATTATGCCAAGCGAAATAAGTCAATCAGAGAAAGACAATTATCATATAATCTCTCTGATATGATGAACTTGAGAGGCAGGGCAGCGGTTTGTCGGGGGAAGGGAGGGAAAAATGAAACAAGATGGGACTGACCAGAAAGAGAGACAAACCATAAGAGACTCAATCTCAGGAAACAAACTGAGGGTTGCTGGAGGTGTGGCGGGTGGGATGGGGTGCTTGGGTTATGGACCTTGGGGAGGGGATGTGCTATGGTGAGTGTTGTGAAATGTGTAAGACTGATGATTCACAGACCTGTACCCCTGGGCCAAATAATACATTATATGTTAATATTTTTAAAAAGGTGGTTTCCAGGTTATTGAGATCAGGCTTACAGTAGTTATTTCTTTATTAACACTGAAATGAAAGCATATATTTAAGAAATTGTTATAGAGAATTCTTGGATCCTCAGAACACATCTGAGTCCCTCAGATGGAAAAGTGCTGTCCAACAACAAGCAAGGAATGCTAAGGATACAATTCTTGGGCATCTTTAATCCATTCACTTATCCCCAATTACACAGATGAGCACAGATGCTCACTCCAAACAGCATAATAATCCACAGTCAGTAAACTACAGAGGTGAGTGCTTTACTCTAAGGACAGCAGAATTGACTTTTGGAAAATACAATGAAGACATCCAGTGTTCTGTTGTTGATAAGATTAGAAAATGTCAGGGAAAAAGGAGAAGGGACTTAACATGATTTCAGATGTCTAGTTAGACTCCCTCTCCCCAAATCCCCCTTTGTAGAGTTGCCTGATGAATAGTAATACAGGCAAAACTTCAAGACATTCTCTGATCCCCTTAGCTTCATATTCTTGGCAGAACTCACTTTCAAGCTAACAGAAATACCATGTTACAAGCAGGAAACTAGGAAGAAAGAATAACTTTAGGGTTTTTGACTGGTATATAAGCTTTCTACGCTCAGCAAATTTTGAGCTTGTGATTAGAGCCCTTTTGGTACAAAGTTTTCAGTGTTAAATCTTTTTTTTAAGTGAATTAACAAGGCAGGAAACAACAAATGTTGGAGAGGATGTGGAGAAAGGGGAACCCTTCAACACTGTTGGTAGGAATGCAAGTTGGTGTAGCCACTTTGGAAAACAGTGTGGAGATTCCTTAAGAAATTAAAAATAGAGCTACTCTATGACCCAGCAATTGTACTACTGGGCATTTACCCCAAAGATGCAGATATAGTGAAAAGAAGGGCCATCTGTACCCCAGTGGTCATAGCATCAATGGCCACAGTCGCCAAACTATAGAAAGAACCGAGATGCCCTTCAACAGAAGAATGGATAAAGAAGATGTGGTCCATATATACAATGGAATATTACTCAGCCATCAGAAAGGATGAATACCCAACTTTTACATCAATATGGACAAGACTGGAGGTGATATGCTGAGTGAAATAAGTCAAGCAAAGAAAGTCAATTATCGTTTGGTTTCACTTGTTTGTAAAACATAAGGAATAGCATGGGGAACATTAGGAGAAGGAAGGGAAAAATGAACAAGGGGAAATCAGAGGGAGAGACAAACCATGAGAGACTGTGAATTCCGAGAAACAAATTGAGGGTTTTAGAGGGGATGGGAGTGGGAGATGGGTGAGCCTAGTGATGGGTATTAAGGAGTACACATATTGCATGGAGCCTTGGGTGTTATACATAAACAATGAATCTTGGAACCCTGCTTCAAAAACTAGTGATGTATTTTATGGTGACTAACATAACACAACAATAAAAAAAAAAGAAAATGTTAAGTATGTAAGAAAAAAAAAGTGAATGAGAGGGGTGCCTGGGTAGCTCAGTTGTTAAGCGTCTGATTTGGACTCAGGTCATGATCCCAGGGTTCTGGGATTGAGCCCCACATCGAGCTCCCTGTTCAGATGCCTGCTTCTCCTTCTCCTACTCCCTCTTCTTGGGTTCCCTCTCTCGCTGTGTCTTGCACTGTCAAATAAATAAATAAAATCTTTAATAAATAAATAAATAATTACAAACAAAAGTGAATGAGAGGCATGATACATTTTCATCTGATATAGAGGATTACAGAGCTGGTTACCAAAGAGCATGATAACAAAACAGAACACTTGAAGATTTTAGCACATTACCCTACCTTTTTGTCACTTTAATTCCCGATCAGAGTTTCTAGGTTACTTCACTGTGTACCATATTATCTTTAACCCAAAAGCTCTTGGTTGATCAAAGAGTTTTTTCTTCCTTTCCTTAATATTGAATTTATGTTTAAATGTTTATAAAAATATATAAGGAGAAAGGTGAAAACAAAAAAGGGGAAAATACAAAATGCAACCTAGAAAAATCCCTTGCTGAAATATAACATGCAAGCTAAGAATGAACCTTCCCCTTTCCTTATTACAACTGGGTTTCCAAATGCAGCTAATGAAACTCCAGAAATAACAGATGTCACATAAAACCTGTTTTACATTTAAAGCTCTGCCACACAGTGTAACAGGGGGTATTCTGATTAAGAGTTTACAAATTTTAGTATGCTTTGGCTTGATATTGAGGATCCTCAGGCGGATCCTCAAGGAAAGTCTATTTCCTTGTACCTTTGGCCAGAATTCTCTCCTTGGTTTCCTACCCAGGATATTTGGATAGAACAAAATGTCTGGCCACTGTATTTTGGGGCTTAAGTGGACTTAAATAGCCTTCACATATGCCAGAAATTTAAAATGACATGTCAATTAGACAATCATTTTTTTAAAAGTATAAGAGCAAATCTTCTGCTAGGTGTTAGTACTGATACAAGGCATTAAATGATGCTTTAGGTAAAACTGGTTAAATACATATCAGGTGCAGAAGTATGATTAGATATTGTTAATGAAAAGTGATAAATCAGATATTAAAATTTTGAAATGACTATAGTTCATTACTTTATTAAATCAATAAATTTTTTTAATTTTTATTTATTTTTTAAATTTCTTTTCAGTGTTCCAGAATTTATTGTTTATGCACCACACCCCGTGCTCCATGCAATACGTGCCCTCCATAATACCCACCACCAGGCTCCCCCAACCTCCCACCTCCCACCCCTCCAAAACCCTCAGATTGTTTTTCAGAGTCCACAGTCTCTCATGGTTCGTCTCCCCCTCCAATTTCCTCCAACTCCCTTCTCTTCTCCATTCAAAAAATATTTTATAGTGCAGTCAACAAAACAAACTACTCTCCCTGAGCTTAAATTTGCTCTGCAACTGCAAAGAATGCAATGAAATTACATAAGCAGGTATGGAATACTTGAAAGAGCACTGGTCTAGGAGTCACAGGATCGGAATCCCAATTTCATGCCTACTCCCTGCTAGAAGAGTGATATTGTATATGTCAACTTAAGGTCTCTAAGCCTCAATTCCATTACTTGAAACGGTATTGTCTGTCCTGTATACCTCATACCTCATCACTTAATTATATGCAAAGACCACAGGGAAAGTATTTAAATATGCCCTCAAGACAATGAAAGCTCTATAATCACAGGTTAGCAATACTACTGAAATGTATGAAAAACTATCAAATCCCTTATCATCAATACTTTCAGTTAATATAGATGGGCCATTGAGGGTCTGGGTGGTCAGACAGTAAAGCTCCATGCTAACTGTCAAGTACATTAATGACATGGAATGACATATATCCAAAGGTTTTGACCTTTCTTCATTTAACCGTTCTAATTTCACCTGGATTTCCTTTACACGTCAAATTTCCTTTGTACTCTCAAGCAATGTTCCAGCCGTAGGAAGAGAAAATGAGTCAAACAGACCTCCATCAAGCTTCCAAACTGAGTAACAAATACCACATGTCCATTTACTCTTCAGAGTATGTGTCTGCCTCCTCTATTCGAATCTTAACAAATGACCAAAAACTTTCAAAATAGAGACAAATCCACTTAGCAAAAGAAAATAACAATGCCGTAATTGTAAACACATTAATGAGGCTGAGTGTTTGCTTAAATGACTTCTGCACTTGTGATGAAAACCCCTGTCCTGAAGAGTAATGAAGTGCTTAAACCATGAATAAAATCTTTAAAACTTCAAAATCAAACTCACCAGGAAAACAAATTTTGCTGTGCATAATTTGGGTTTACAGTTATTACTGTCGGGTTAATAAACACGGATCTGTATTAATCACTGGTGAAGACCGTGCCTTGGGTACAAGCATAAGAAATAGTTAATACACAAGTGCTGTGTGAAACAATGAAATCCACAGTGTCTTTGAAGCTAGAGCAATAGGAAAATTCTGCTTTTCTTCAGACATTGACAAACCTATGCTATGCTAGCTAACAGTTAGCTTAATCCTTCCCTTCCTGGCTCAGAAAGAAAATCAATACTCTGTCCTAGACCAAGACTGTGATTGCCTTTTGTGGGTTTTCATGAAAGAGGGAGGAACAAACAAGAAAATGATGGTGAATGGATGGGCTTCATACAATTTTCAACCATATCATCTTGTTTCAGGAAGTAGAAAATAAGAATTAAGGGATCCCTGGGTGGCTCGGTCAGTTACATCTAACTTGGGCTCTGGTCATGATCTCAGGGTCCTAGGAATGAGCCCCATGTTGGGCTCTGCACTCAGCACAGAGTCGGCTTGTCCCCCTGCCCCTTCCCCTGCTGTGCTCTCTCTCTCTCACTTTCTCTCTCTTTCTCTCTCTCAAATAAATAAAATCTTTAGAAAAAAGAAAATAAGAACTAAAACTGCCGAGAAAGTTCTAACGGTGACTGTGCTCTGATTATGTTTTGCCAGCACAAACTAGATCAAAGCCAAAGCTCTTGGGATACTTTACCCACAACTTTTCCCCCACCAGTATTCTTGGAAGCTTAGCGCCTTTACTAAAAATCTGAGGGATACTGAGAAATAGAACCACATTCCAGAGCATATTGCCTGCCACCATCTAACTGGTCCCATCTCCATACTCTGTCCTCTCTCTCTCTCTTCCAACTCTTGTTCTGGAATAGCTGACAGATCCCTCCATTTGTCCTCTCATACATGCAATTTTCCTCAAGATCTGATTGTCAGTCACCAACACATAAAGTAAATTGCACAGCCAATAAAAGGAGAAGAGGAAAATAAGGTAAAAAGAACACATGAGCACCTCAAATGCAAATGGCGGGGGGATAGTTCCCATTAAATCATTGACATTCTATCATATAATTCAGATCATTCTCCCAAGGCACCAACAACAAAATAAGTAACTTCACTTACTTCTTCATTTAACCATCTCAAAATAAGTAACTTAAAACTTCAAAACAGAAACATAAATTTTCTGAGGTGAACCACCATAAAATCCATACCATTGGATTGGAGCAAGCAGTATGTCTCAGAAATGTTGAATGGCATTGATATATTTTCATTTCTTACCCTTCTCCCTATCTGGACAGCTGAGCTGATGGCATTTCATGTTTAGGAATAGCACATAGTTAATAGTCAAATAGTTACATTTGCCAGATAAGAGAATGGAGTTTTCCCTGTGTGACCTGCAAATGATTGTGAGTTAAGAGCACTGGTTGCCACACTTAAAAGTCTACCTGTGGGTTCTGCAGACATTAAAGGGCACGATATTCAGCACCCTCAGACTCACTTGTGTTCTTGTGATTTCGGTCCCCTGGGAGAGAAGCATCTGTGGTCCAGGCTGGAATGTGTTGATTGGGATGCATAGCAGATGTCACAGTGCTCTTATTACAAACTGTATTTGTAACAATAATATCAGACACTTGAACTTCACCATCAGTGACTAAAGGTTCACTCCCATTTGATTTAAAATAGGCTTTTTTTAATGTTCCTGGAAGACAAAAAAAAATATTTTGATACATTACTAGAAGTATTCATTTTTTTAAAAATCCATTAAGATAAAACTAGAGCTACTTGCCCAAGTTTCATTCTACCCAGGCAAACACAAAGAGAAATATGATGGCTAGCAAAACGACTCACTTCACTGGACAACCAAGAGAGTTTCTCTTCTACCATGAGTACCCTAAGTCTGTGAAGAGGTTACTTCTTTTTTCAAAAGCTTCAGGTAGAGAAACTGAGTCTCCCATCTCGGTGTCCCCATGCCCAAAGAATTTAGGGCAATTCCACCTCACCTGAGACTCACAACAAATAAATGAGATGTGGTAAATCTTTTTTTTTTATTAATTTCATTTCTTTTCAGTGTAACAGAATTCATA
>PISX010029105.1:0-20526 GCA_004024625.1 Mellivora capensis | reverse complement strand
GTACTTTTTTTTTTCTTTAAAGCGACAGGCTTCCAAGCTAACGTGTGGATTTGAATGAAACAAAAAAAGATTTTTCAAATATCCCTAAGATATGAGTCAGTATGCAGTCACAATATTATGGACTGGAGAAGGGACAAATTAGGAGGAGAAGCCAGAAGCAAAGAGGAAGCTGGTGATCAAAAAGGGAAGAAGCTCATAATTCTGTTATGCTGAAAAGAAATGAAATTAATAAAAAAAAATACAATTAAAAAAAAAAAGAGGCAGAGGCTTAACCCACTGAGCCACCCAGGCACCCCTTGACAATGTTTTTATCTATAAGAAAGAGTCCTTAAATAAAAGATTCGAGGTCTTCTTTGTTGTTCCATTTTATTGTTGGCAAACACACATAAGGCATTCTCTGACCATGCAGTTGGGGTACTTATTCCAGGCTCATCACGGTGGTCCTCAAAGTTGGAATCAAGAGAAAAACAACATGGCGACAGAAAGGAAGAAATGAAAAGCCCCATGGTTCCTGATCCTGAGGAGTTATTTCTCCTGTGGTCTCACTGTCCTGAGTTTTAGGGTTGGTTTTTTTTTTTCAAATTTCATTAATATGATTTTACAATATCCTAATCCACTGAGGATTCTACTTATAGTTGTTTTCATTGTCTTCTAAGGTAGAAGCCACATCTCTGTTCTTTTTTCACTTTTGCTTAAAGAGAAACCAACCCACCCTGTCGTTTCTGAGAAATACAAGCCACATTCCTCCTGAGACAAGAAGTAATGGATTCTTTATTTTTAGCTCCTGCTTCTAAAATAAACCAGGGAAATATAGGACTATTGGCAGAAAGATAAAAAGTTATGTCAAGCAAAAATTAACTCAAAACAGATGCCATGCTACTACCTTTTTCTATCAATCTCAGTAATTGTGCCCTGTGGAGAGTCTTCCCAAACTAGTGACAGTGGTGGAACTCTTGCCTTCAGGTATTCACCGAGCTGTGGTAACAACCAAAGGAAATACCCTCCCACTGTTAGGAATTAAGCAGTTGCAAAGGATACCAGGAGAAAGGCAAAGCTTTCCTTAAAAACAAGCCTGCCCAAACTGTTCAAAGCACTCTACATTGAATGGTAGTACTAATATTAAAAAAGAAGCTGTATTCTTCATTTTTGTTCCAAGCATTTATAATCATAACCAACTTACAAACTCAGAAACACCTATCATTACTGATGTTAAAAAAGGAATCTCATCTAAAAAAATTAATGCATTTGTCATCTCAACCTATGCCTAAGACTTTTTAAGTATTAATTTTAAATATACACATTACAGAAAATATTACAAAATATTTTAATGTTATATAAAAGATATTTTTCTCCTAGCCTATCACTGTATAGGCTTTTTTAAAACTCTATAGCCTGTGCATGACTGGCATAAAGCATTTTGCATGTAATGTTAAAATCAGAAAACAATGATCATTAAATATTGAGATTCCTAAATGAATTGAAAGTATTTTTGGGAAAAGAAAAATAAACTCCGAAAACCTTTGTCTCTCTTCCTCATCCATCACTTTCACAAGGGGTCAATGTAGTCTCTCTTAACTGACACAAAGGTTAGTGGGAAAATCAGTGATGGAATCATTTTCTCATGATATTTCTTCCTAGTAAGGGTAAAATGAGTTATGTTTATTAGATCAAGTCTTTTTGGGAAAAGGAAAGGATGGGACTTGAAATTAAACACTTCTAATTAGGAAGGAAGGAGTAAACTCCTATGTAGGGCAACAGAGGACTTGGAAACAAGGTGAGAGAGAGCTGGGGAATACGAAGTCCCTGGGAGGATGTTTCTGTGACATCATCAGCTGGGTCTGACCTACTGAGAATCGAAGACAAAACCCTCGCTGGGACAGAGATTCAGAAAAGTAGATAAGGAATTTATGAGTAAGATCTCAGACTAGCCTGGACAATCAAAATGCTGTACATGGCCAAGTTACTCAAAGCATTAATAATTCTTTAAGGAATTTCAAGCGCAGATTAGGAAAGTAATAAGATCTAATTTGTAAAAGTAGTTTTGGGACTTGTGGAACCAGATGCTGGCATTTCTACGTGAGGTTGGCACCTGTGGTCCACGGACCTGGTGGACTGTATCCTTTTCTGAACCATGAAGCACCAACTTGCTCTGACAAATCTTTAGCTGTACATATTTAACACTGTACATATTTAACTTTCCTTGGACAGCTGTCTGAAATCCCACAAGAGACTTGGAGATTAGGGGGACAAGAACGTGCTTTCTATTTCTGGACCTTCAGCCTTTATATATGACATGGAGGGGAAAAGAGTATCCTTGCTGTTAGTGGTATCCTTTAAAATATGAATGGAGAATATTACATTTTTCTTGGAAAGACATCTTTAATATAAAAATGCTTGATGTTCAGTGGATATCCAGTAACTGACCTTCAGACTGAATCCAGTGGAGAGATTTTAAAACTAAGGAAAAAAATAAGGACATAGGTATGTACGTAGCACCAAGTTCTTGGTAAATCGAACGTGACCGGTCATACCATAAGTACTGCGTGTAAAGTGCCTTTCCCCCATCCAACGTGTGTAAAAAAAAAGACAGGGAATGCCTCTTTGAGTATTCGAATGTGACTGAAAGGGTATGTAAGAAAAAAATATTTAGGTGATAAGATTTTTTATATAGCTACAGTTCTTTATAAAACTGATTTGACCACACAACATCACTAGTACCACTACTAAATTAAAGGGCGGTAATCATAATCACGGATGTGTTTATTGCTAAGATATCCCATATCTGTGATTTTAGCCAAGCCTCAGAATCAAGTTTTCACATGTTAAAACTCATTCCATTAACAAATATTGTGACAGAGCCCATTTCGCTAGGAAATGATTCCTGCCACGTACATACATGTCAGCAAGGCAGACAGAAACTGTGTTTACATTTCCGAGAGGGAGACAGACAATGATGGTAAATGATATCCCAGTTAGTCCCTCGTGCAACAGAACTTCACCGAGAGCCCGATACCTGCCTCACATGGACATTTGACATTGAACAGTGAACAGAATGAACTCCTTACTTTCATGGAACTCTAAAAATTATAAATTTTTATAATTGTAAGATTAAAATTATAATGATCAAAAATTTAAAAATAACAGCGATTAAGAGATAGCATCAATAAAAAGGTAAATACAGACAAAGTTTTAGAAGGCTAAGGAGATAAATGAGGCAGGGCAGAGAGACAGGAGACAGAGTTCTGGTGTAGGAGGGAAGGCAGGTAAAGAGGGAAGACACAGTTAGCAGGGGAGGAATGTTCTACCACCCAGAGATAATGGTTATGACAGCATGAATAATGCTTGACACAAAACCAAAGCCTTGTTGTAGGCCAGCTGGTGTCCTCCACATTTCCTGACAACCTTATGAGGTAAATTTTATGCTCACTTTACAGATGGGAAAACTGAGTCATAGAGAAGTCACAAGTTTGGTCAGCGTCCACGATTCCTCAAGGTAGAGACCCAATTTGAACTCAGGTAGACAGAGATCAAAACCCTGCTAAAAAGAAGTAAACACCAACAAATGTAATTACAAGCTGTGGTAACCGGACAAATGTTAATAGTAATAATAATAAAAGTCTGAAAATAACAGGGAAACCGCTTAAGTTTAAGTCGAAAGAGAAGGTCTCCAAGGAGACCTTGCAGCTCAAAACTGAAAGATGTAGCTGAGCCACCTCAAGGGAGAAGCAGGGCCAGGCGCTCCAGAAAGAGGGACGAGCAGCACAGGCCTAGGTCCCACACCCACACCCAGGGGCTGCACAAACTGGGGGGGGCGCTGGAGGAAGACTGGTGAATCTGGAGGCCAAAGAATGAAGAGAAGCTTCCTGAGAGAGGACGTAAGAGAATCAGGCAGAAACCGTGTCCTGTTAGCCTAATAGGGGAGTTTGGTTCTTATTACACATCATTGGGAAGCCATTTATTCAGGATATTATCTGGGTTTGCTTCAAAAGAATATCACTTCGCTTCTGTGTGAGGAAGGAAATTGAGTTTCATGGATATTTGATAAAAAATGGGTGGCAGGTTGTGTTAAGGCTCACAATTTCTTTATACAGCATAAAAGCAAGTAAGGCAGAGGCAAACAGCCTTGGTGGGAATGTACAGATGCATGCATAATATATGAATCCTGGTGTCCAAGATCTACTCATAAATAAATCAAAACTCTTTTTAGAAAAACGGTCCTGGTTGAGTTCATCTTGTTTTGTGGTTTTTTTGTTTGTTTGTTTTAAGATTTTATTTATTTATTTGTCAGAGAGAGAGAGAGAGAGTGAGAGAGCGAGGACAGGCAGACAGAGTGGCAGGCAGAGGCAGAGGGAGAAGCAGGCTCCCTGCTGAGCAAGGAGCCCGATGTGGGACTCGATCCCAGGACGCTGGGATCATGACCTGAGCCGAAGGCAGCCGCTTAACCAACTAAGCCACCCAGGCGTCCCTCATCTTGTTTTTTTAAGCAGACATCAGACAAGAGGAATATTCTGTGTCCTTGCCGTCACTAAATCTACTTTGTGAGGAAAGGAATATGTTCCTTGTTCCTTACGAGCTTCATTCTTTAATTTTTTGACCATTTCTCTCACTACTGAAGGTCAGTAGAATGCTAGTTATGTTTTACTGGGACATGACATCCTACAACACCTTTTGGCCACATTACATTGACAATTCTGTGAAAAGAGGCTGTTGACCAAAGATTGTTCTGGAACTGTGCAAATGCCCTCCACCTCATTCTGTTTTCACAAGAACACTCAGTGTTTTATAGTACACTGCGGTTTTGAATTCAGGATCACATTTGGAATTGAACCACTTTCTGTTCACCAAAGCAGAACTAAAATGTCACAGTTGTGAAGAGGTGGGTCTTTTTTGTTTTGTTTTGTTTCGTTTTGTTTTCCTGGAGAGAGTTGCCCTGTCATGAGCACCACCAAGTGGTCTGTGTGGATCCTACAAGTCTCCTCAGAGGTCACTGGCCTGCAAAGTTCCATGCAAACACCTAACTGCTCTTTACACGGAGAGTACTGGTTTTTAAGCATCCTTTTTGAGAAAAGAAGTCAGTTAGCCAGACCACCCATTTGTTAGAATTCTCCAAGATTTAACCTAAGGACAAAAACTGCTGATGCAATTGGAGGTTCCAAATGTGGCACTGAAGAGAGGTACGTGATGCACTCATGCATTATCAACGAAGAGTTACAATGGCAAAAGGGGACTAGAAATGAGCCCAGAATTTAGGGACATCTCCCCTTCCTATTGATGTGGGCTGGCCCCCTGACACACAGCTGCAGAAACATATTCCTGTCTGTTCCTGGGGCATGACCCCCAGTTCACTGAACGATTTTAACCTAGGAACAAGAACGAAATGAACTGCCATAGTCTCGGTCTCACATTATAACATTTCCTATCTCATAGATGTATGAACATAAAATTCCCTGATTTTTCACACTGACACCTTGTCTGATTTATTTTTTTTTAACTATGAAAGAATCTAGGTTTGGAAAGAGTAGAAAGTACAGCCTCTGCCCTAAAGATGAGACCCAAAGGACAATACAATACCATCCTCCTTCTCTGGTAAGAGATGTAAAGTGCGTCCCGTGGAGAGGAGGGGGGACACATCAGGGGGTGTTGGGAAGAAGCGTTGACAGAGAGCAGTCCCTCGGAGACCGCCTCTTGGAGCCTCACCCTCAGCCCTGCCCATTCAATTCAAGCTTCACTTCCATTTTGACAAACAAAATTAAAACCAATTTTGATTTACCCAAGATTTTAGGCATTTTACTTCTTAAGGTCAAAGAAAGTTGTCTGGAAATTGTTTCTGCAAGTAATAAACAGAAGATTAAGATTTCATGATGCAATTAAAAATAAACGTAATTATAGTTGAAGAAAACATGTCATAACACACCTGCACAGTATTTAAGAGTCTGCAATACTGCTGTTAAGAAACACACACACAGAGGAATATTAACCATTTCTCTACAAAGAGTGATTAAAATTTCCATCAAGCACCAGCCAGAAAGTAGAGGCCTGAAGGTACCCGATGTGCCTGAGCACACAGCAAGGAAGTGGCAGAATTCTCTGAGGCCACGTGGGCCTTCATGTGGTATTTTGCAGTTTACAGAACGCTTCCAGGTCTTTCTGTCCCCTTCCTTTAAGCCTCACAAGAAGAATGATGCATCACTCCAGTTAGAGTTCAGGAGACCGTGATTCTCTCCAAGACCAGAAATGATTTGTGAGGGGCCGAAAGCTGTGGTCTAGAACCACACTAGGCTTGCTGCACTCTGTAACAATTTGCCACGACACCAGACTTTTCAAAACACTGGAGTGTTTCATTTTTTCTCCCAGGAATGCTGCAAGATGGGAAAAGAAGATAGCAGTCACTTTAACAAGTTAAAGACCTAGCATGAAAGGCAGGTGGGCTGGTGGGGGAGCAGTTTGGGGGTGTGGGGGGAGTGATTGGCTCAAGGTCAGGCAGAGCTAGAGAGGAGGATGGAACCTGATCTTGTGCCTGTGAACACGGCTTCCTTCCTGCCCTTTTCTTCTGGCCTCTTGTATATTCCAGCATCATCTACTGCAGGAGTCGAAGCTGAAGGGGCTCAAAGACCCCGAAGATACACATAAACATAATCCAATGAAGTTTTTCCCAAGAAAAAAAGGGGTCCAGGAAAGGAGATCGTCTACACAACAGCTTTTATTTCTACGTAACCAGGAGACGGTGCAAAAAAAGACTTAAAAGTCACAAAAAGTCATAATTTCAAGAAAGATATCTGTGAGGGGCAAGGAGTTGGGAGGAAATAAAGCAAGAGGAAGTAAGGAGGTCTGAAACCACATCCATGACTTTAGACTTCTAGCACTTTATACCAGTTTGTTTGTTGTTGTTGTTGTTTTCCATGAATACTGACCTGAGAAAAATATTTGGTCTATAAAAAGGTAACTTACTTGAACCTTTTATATTTAGTAGCACAAGGATTCAAAAGAGATGGAAATTTTAGACCCACGTCTTCCAGACTGGGGAATCATCAGATTTGGAGGAAGTCAGGTTAGCCTTGCACTTCGCGTGACGCAGACGGGGGTAATGAAGGACGGGCCACTTTGCACTGAGAAAAGACTGAGGCTCAGGGCTGGGAACCAGGACTTCTAGAAACAGGGTCGGCAAACCTGGTTCCAGCTTGATTCTGCCACCTTGGAGTTAGCCAATACTCTCAACCTCAATATTCTCCCTTGTAAAATGGTGTGAGTAGCAAGCAGGGTAACCGTGACCCCATTTATGACAACAAACACTTGGCATGCCTTCTTGCAATCATTCCACGGATGACCTCATTACACACATACTACATTCATTCCCATTTCACTAAACTGAGGCCTTGCCAAGTTAATGCACTCAGAGGCACCACTGGTCTGATTCCAAAGTCCAGCCATTCCCTCAACCTGCCTTATTGGAAATATTTTTTTTTTTCCTATGGTAAAGTAATACATTTACCTATTAGTCTTTCCTGAGCTTTTTTTTTTTTTTTTTTTTTTTTAATGGGTCAGTCTCTTTGAGGTCAGCTCCAAGAATGATGTCAAATTTTGGACACCTCAAAGCTAAAGACTGGGTCCCAAACTATGGTAACGGTGGATTTTGTGTAGTTGTCCAGAAGGCCAGGCACTGGAGGCATCCTTCTAGGCCTATTTCTAGTAGAAATTTAAGCAACTTCCCTTATACTGCCATCACCTCGTATAAAACTACACTGGGATGAGGGAGAGCAATGTAATAGAAGCTGAGCTCCCATGCCAAGGTTGGGTGTATGAGAACCCACATTTCCCATACAGAATCCTCAAGGGTGAAGAAATCCAGCCCCTTGACCTTATATTCTGAGGATCTATGGGGTCTCAGAAGGGATAGGAAGAAGGATCAATATGGAAAGACATATTAACTGGGAATGGAAATTTGAACTCAGCTTGGGGGACAGAGCTATGCTATCATACTGCATTTTGTGAAAAACTGCCCAAGACAGTCAAATGAAGGATTTCAGTCAAATGAAGGTATCTCAGACAGTGAGTTGTATCTGGGAAATGGATCTTCGCAGAAGAAGCAGGAGAAGAAACACTGACTGCACAACAAGCCATACTCAGATAACTGGGAAGCTGAGGACACCAATTCCCATTTGCTCGCAATCAACAGGGAATTAGAGACCAAACCAAGGCCCCCACTATGCCACCTCCTGGAGCAGAGAGAAAGTAAAGCTCTGCACACATGGTTTGGGGTCAGGTGGGTTAAAGTGTGGCGAGGACAAATGTGAGCAACCTGCAAGAAATGGATGTGTGTGAGGGGGCTAAAAAAACATTTGCATTGGACTAGAAGCCCTGTGGTTCTGGGGAGTCAAGATGAGGTGATACATAAGCACAAACAAAAGTTAGTTTTTCATTAAAGAAACCTTTTAAACTTAAAAGCGATTTCGGATAAAACACACATCCTGCCTACTCCTTTGGCAAATGTTTTAAACAAATAATAATTAAAAAAAAAAAAAACCGAGGTGATTTAATCTCCCCTGTACAGATAACATTTCTCCAGGATAGGCTGACTCTAGAAAAGGTCTAACTGGTTGAATGTTTCTAGATCGGTACACTGCTTGTATAATTTGACCCCATCCCTTCATGGCATGGGACTTGCCCTATCTGATGAAAAAAATCCAGTCATGTGGGAAATGATTTGCTTGAGAAACTATCTCTTAGCAGGAAGGTAATTTCCGAGATCCAGGACTACTTGGCTCATTAAGAAACACAAGGGGGTCTTCCATTTGCACGCTCACCTAGAGTAAGACTCTGTGCCTCCTGTAGGATCATTTGCTAAATATTAATGAATCCACAAGCTATAAAGAACCCCTGAGGTGGCCTAATTACTTTTAGAACTGCTTAATTCCTGTAAGTAATCCACCTCATTAATTGTGCCAAGCAATACTCTGTGTTTGACCTTTCATGGCTCATTTCCAAAAGTTTAACATTATGGTAATGACATTGTTTGCAAACCATAGTCTGGCAAAGAAATCACTAAGAAAACACCAGAAACTCTAAGTTACGTTCACTTTTCTGAATTGTTCCACTTCATGTTTTAAAGACCAAACACCCCCCTTGGTCTGAGCTGTCTACTTTTTCTTCACTAAGACTCCATGTAGACTGAATGTAACTCCCTCAAAAGATGTCTACCACCTTATTCCCAGGACGTGTCTATGTTACCTCATGGGCCAAGAGGGATGCTGCAGGTACGATGAAAAGGATCTCGTGAAAAGGAGATGTCTTGGGCTATTCAGGTGAGGACATTACTATCACAAGGGTCCTAATTAAGAGGAACACAGAAATCTCAGGTAAAGGAAAAGCATGGTGACAATGGAAGCAGAGATTGGAGTGATGTAGCCACAAGCCAAGGAACATGAAACCTCTAGAACTTGGAAGAGCTAAAGAACAAATTCGACCCTGGAGCCTACAGAAGGAATCAGCCCTTCCAAAACCCCGATTTTAACTCTTAAGACTCATGTTAGACTATTGGCCTCCAGAACAGTAAAACAAGAAATCTGTGCTGTTTTAAGCCATATAAGTCACTAATCGTATGGTAATTTGTTAGAAAGCAAGAAGAAAAAACTAAAACAGATCCACTTATAAATATGTGAAAATTTTGAAATATTACAGTAAACAGCCCATGAAACAACCCTCTATGTTTGCCTCACCCTCAGGGATCTTTTGAACAACATTTAGTGAGTCCCTCTGTTTTAAGCTGTCCCTTGGCCTGGCTACCTCTGATGGGACCACCCATAACTACACTAATGAGGGCCAAGGCTAAGAGGAAGCCTGATGTGAGTAGTTTGTCTGGCAAATGCCCCTTTATGGAATGCAACCAACCAAAGGCATAAGATCCTCTCCCAAGAATCTTTGAGTGGAAGACCCCAAGAAGGCTATAATAGTACAAGAAGAGAAAAACCACAGGAGTGTAAAAACAGAGAGAAAAGGAAGATAGAAAAGCCAGGGAAACGGGGACAAAGCAAATAAAGAGAGAGCAATAGTCACCCAATTCTGCAGACCAACTTGGCACACTTCCAAAATGGCCCCACCTGTGTAGAACGTCGATGAGCCTGAATGGAGAACCAGTGGTAACCTGCATTCAGTTCTTCCCAAGACCCGGATTGCCCCTGAGCTTGGTTCTCATGCTCATTTCCTCCTGTAGCCTTACAATAACCACAACCTACCTGGGGTGTCCTGAGGAGGTTCAGTCCTTTGAAATTTGCAAGAGCCTAATTATGATTCTCTCTCCCCGAGTCTCACCCTTCTAAAAGATCATTAAGGGCAAAGGACTTGACATTTCTCTAAGAGAGATACACATAAGGCCAACAAACATTTTTTTTAAAATGTTCAATGTCATTAGTCATTGGAGAAATGCAAACCAAAACTCCAATGATATACCACCTCGCCCCCATTAGGACAGCTATATTCAAAAATGTATTGGTGAAATGTGAAAATGGAACCCTTGTCCATTGCTAGTGGAATATAAAATGGTGCTATCACTGCAGAAACCAGTATAGCGGTTCCTCAGTGTACTAAAAAGTATTACCCTTGGACTTAGCAGTTCCATTCCTGGGTGTATATATTAAGTAATCTAAATAATAGGTAGCATTATTCACAATAGTCGAAAGGTAGAGAAAATAAAACTGTTGAGGAATGGATAAACAAATTTTGATAAATCCATACAATGAAGCATTATTCATCCATAAAAAGGAATGCTACATGCCATACTATGGATGAACAAGAAAACACTATGCTAAATGAAATATGTCAGACATGAAAGGCCAGGTATTATGATTCTATTTGTATGAAATATCCACAGTAGTCACCTCCATACAGACAGAACGATTAGTGACTGCCAGGGGTTGTGGAGGGATGAGAACAACTCTTCGACAGATGTGATGAAAATGAACTAAACAGTAGGGATAGTTGCACCACATTGTGAATGTACTAAAAACTATAGAAGCATACATTTTACAATGGCTAAAATGATAAATTTCATGTTATGTGAATTTGATAGAGAACTTCAACTAGCTCCATTTTGACCTCAAACTTTATAATTGATTAAGTCCTTCTTTCCGGCTGATCCCTTAGCTCAGGCAAAAGACCCTTCAGGAGAAGCATCCCCTGACAGGAACTGAAAATACTCCTTCAAGCAACAAAGACTGCCCTAAGCCAGCAAGACCCAGCATGACTGACCCCAAGACAATGATCAATTTGACCTTCACTGCCCATCTGCAGGTGACCACCAACCGGTTCCTCTCACTTCCCTCATATAAACCTACAAGAATTTTCGGCACCTTAGAGACCATCTGAGATGTTAGTGTGCGGTCTGCCCGGTGTTGGCTTTACCGAAATAAATTCCTTTCTGGTTTCACCACACTGCTCTCTCTGCCTATGGATTTTGTCAGGGCTGAGTGTCTGAACCTGGTTTGTCTCAGACCCCCCGAGTCAGGTGCTCTCGCATGCCTGTGTCCCAGCTACAGATCTACCCCAAAACAAGATTAGAACACTATTTCATGTGGCATGTTCATCTATTTGTCACATTTTGTAGATACTCACTTCAATTTCTGGCTATACTGGAAGACACTCCAAATCCTGCCATTGCCCCAAGCGACCCCGAGACTCAGGTTGTTCCTTCGCCCTCGAGGGTCCAGCGCAGGCTATTTCATACAGATGTCTCTGCATGATTTCTCAAGGTCAGGTCCAACACTCCTTTCACACTGGCCTCTGTCGTCAGCCTGTTTGGTTGTGAACATAGAGCAACATTTTGTAAAAAGGAGTCTAATGGAAGTCGGTGGCATGCGTCCACATTCATCCGATCCCGGACGAGCCTCTGAGTGAGCAAGAAAAGCTGTATGAAATTTAGGTTCAGGCAGACCTCTTAGTTCGCCATTTTCATAGGAGATCAAGACACGTTAAAAAAAAAAAATGAAACTGACGTTAAAAAAAACCGAACTGATCCAATGAGGGAAGGAAAAATAATTTTCCCTGTATCCTTCTCAGTTCTTGGCTGAGACCCCACCCCCCAACCCCTGCAGCTAAAGACAGATGAACAGGAAAAAACCAGATGTTTAATGACATGTATACATCCTTTCTTCAGCTAAAAATAAGAACAAAGAGACTGAGGAGGGGATGGGGGGAAAGGCCAGTTACAGAAGGTTACCAGGAAAAACACAGTAAACTAGAGATTTAAGTTCTTGCCTTTTCCATTGATAAGAGCCCCTAGACATTTTGTCTTCCTTGTCTTCCCGTTACACAGAAGCAGACATACTTACAAACGGAGATTTCTCTAATATATGCAAATGTCTCTTACAAAGGCTAACTTCTAGTTTTCAAAACTTCTCCTTTGTCTGTTGTTTCTTAAAAATAACCAGCCTAAAATAATCCTTATGCCAAAAAGTCTTATTTCTGGGTGGCAAATTCTTCTTCTGTTTAATCCCGTGATAATAAAAGTTAGTCACTAAATGGATTAAGGTGGTAACAGTAACATCATTAGGGAATCATTTCCTTAAAGACAGTGACAGATACTTGAAAAGAATGTTACATGTCACCAAGCTCTTCAATAAAATTAAATTTCCCAAGTGAAGAAAATGACAGGTTGGCTTCCTTTGCAGAAAAAAATACAGAAAAAAGACTAAATTGCATTTCTTGCTTCTCAAGTTGGTCCCAAAGGGTTTCTCCAACCAGCAGATGGCGCCACTAACATATGTGGAAATCTAAAAAGATGCCATTGACCACTTTTATCTTTTTCTTGTATAGGAAATTTCCAATAATTTATTAGTTTTTGTATTCATGTCATGCTTAGAATAAAGCTTACTACTCATGGCACTGGTTGGTCACCTCTGAATTTCTGAGATCCTAAGAAATTAAATTCATTTAACACATAAAAAAGACCTTTGGAACATTAACAGTATTAACTAACATGGACTGGGTATTACTTACGGAGCAAGAACT
The DNA here is from genome assembly GCA_004024625.1 of Mellivora capensis. Classification (NCBI taxonomy): domain Eukaryota; kingdom Metazoa; phylum Chordata; class Mammalia; order Carnivora; family Mustelidae; genus Mellivora; species Mellivora capensis. The sequence goes on along the minus strand of PISX010029105.1, from coordinate 7,527 downwards.
TTACTGGTTTTTCACATAAGCTTCTTACTTAATCCTAATGTAGGGGCCAAGGGTAGGCTGCCCCAAATGCACCACTTTGGCATACTGGTAATTTTAACTAAAAGTTACTCAAGAGACAGCCTGTGCAAGAACACTGAGAATCTCTTCTGTCCCCCTGAAAGCAGGAAGTTGGTCTCCCATGTGAAAGGTACCCTCCCTGGATCAGCAGGTAGAGACATTCTTATCACCAGATATAGGAAATTCGGGGCAAAGAAGGCTACATAAACAACCCTTGTTACTTTTTACTAATTTACTACCCTGGCTCAAATTCTGTTGAGCATACCTTACTGATGGAAGCTCCCAAAGTTTTGTCTTGTCAATATCTCACAGACTTATTGTCTCTTTGTCTAAAAAGCATAAAACTGCCTACCTTGATCATTTATTTTTTAAGATTTATTTATTTATTTATTAGAGAGGGAGAGAGAGCATGGGCTGAAGGGACAGAGAGAATCCCAAGTAGACTCTGGGCCAAATCCAGAGCCCAGCATGGGGTTCAATCTCATGACCCTGGACTCAGGACCAGAGTCGAAACCAAGAGTGAGAGGCTTAACCGACTGTGCCATCCAGGCACCCCATGGTTGTCTCTTTAGGTCTCAATTTCATTACTGGACCTCCAGGCCCAGTTGTTGCTTTTTTCTCCTATTTATTGTCTCATGTAAATTTAATTCTTAATCCAGTTGGAATACCTTGAATGGTAGAGGGAGAATTTTTCCTTCCCTACACTAACTAAATGAAAGGGTTTTTTTTTCCATTTTTAAAGGGAAAAAATTGAGGCACAGGTAGATTATAACCTTTGCCCAAGGCATATCTCTGTAAGATAGAGTCTGGTTTCAAAATGACATCTACCACCCAAAGCCCATGTTTTTACCCACCTTATCCGCATGGTACACATTGTGCTGTAGTACTCCCAACATTTTGGAAAAGATATTCCAAAGACAGACCAGAAGAATGCAGAGATAGATAATCTTAAACCACCAAATATGTAGCTGACCCTAATTCACATCATTAAAAAAGCTAATTGGATTTCACTCCTAAATGCTGCTTGTTTCCAGAATTCATTCAAAGCTCAAAACAAGTTTGACCTTATTTCCGTTTTGAGAAAATTAAGAATGAAAAGTGAAATCCTGCTGAATCAAATTGCTGGGACAATGACCTTGAACTGAATTTATTTTTTTTAAGATTTTATTTATTTATCTGACAGAGCAAGAGATCACAAGTAGGCAGAGAGGCAGGCAGAGAGAGAGGGAAGCAGGCTCCCTGCTGAGCAGAGAGCCCAGGGCAGGGCTGGATCCCAGGACCCTGAGATCATGACCTGAGCTGAAGGCAGAGGTTTTAACCCACTGAGCCACCCAGGCACCCCCTTGAACTGCATTTAAAATAGATCACCTGAAACACAGAAATGAGGCAAACTTCATCTGGTGGATGAATGAAAAGCAGCTAAATTAATGAGACCGTAAATCCAGAAGCAACGAAAGGAGAAAAAATATGTTGTTGGCTCACTTAAAATTTGACCTTTTCATGATCAGATACTTTCCTGAACTGCTAAGGGGAAGAATCCATGGTTTGTCTGATAGTTGGGTCACTATTCTGAGTAAAAAGTCAGGTACATGATGCAAAAAATGAAGAAAAAGCCAATAAGCACAGGAGTAAGTATTCCAGATTTTTCTAATAGATTTTTTCAGTCTTAAAACAAACAAACAAACTGTTAATTATCTCTGACCTACAAATAAGTTGGGGACCTATATTCTACAGCACTCAGTATTTCCATCCGGTCATTTAATGCCACATCTTTCAGAAGGGACATTCCAGGGTCAGGAACACGGTTTTATTAAATTTTTAAAAGTTTAAAAGTATCCAGGCCCCAAAGATGGCTCTTAGTGAGCTAGGCTGCACCTTGTCTTTTCTCTGCATGACACAAAAACCAAATGACTCTCTGTACCAAAAGTTATACCTGAACATTTACCTTTTCAGGAAGAGATCAGGACACAGGATGAGAGAAAAATCTCTCAGGCTTTTCCAGGACAGTGAAGCTCTTCTACGCATGACAGATCACTCAAATCGAATGGGAGGGACTGGAGGACAAAAGCAACCCCAAGAGACCCCAGCAAACAAAAGCACAGTTTCTAATTTACTCATTCATCTCACTGCCCTCTGCACCCCAGCTCCTTAGTCCCACAGCTTTCTTCTTCCTCATACTATTCCTGGTTTTCTGAGCAAGCAAAACTCCTGTCCCATCTAAAACGCAACCTTATTTTGGCTTCCTGTCACACTCTAACATGTCTTTAGTGGGGATCATCCTTGCTCCTGATCAACAGGATGTCCAACGCCTTTTCTGTTCACTCTTAGGTAATACACAGTTCAATATACACTGGAAACTGCCAACTGACTAATGTCAAAAATCGAACTTCCAGTACAAAAACATCAAACAGAATTCCTTTGATTAAACACTAAAACCTCTCCCTTCCCTTGGTTTAGCCTAGCTCCTGGCAAAGCCTAAGGTGGGGGAGGGAGGTGAGCACAGATGGATTCTTCTTTATTCCTCCCACTCACCCGTCTCTTCCTTTTGCCTCCTTCCCTATTTCCTAGCTACTTTCTTCTCCCTTCTGACAGTGAGAAGGGGGGAGCATGGGAGGCTGGGGGTAGGGGACTAGGTCCAAGATGAACGAGAGCCAAGTATGGAAATGGATGGGAAACTGGTTACATGAAATGGTACTACTTTAAGCTGGCTTCCCACCCTCTGGGTCTGGAAGAAACGTAGGGCTCTCTTCCTGAAGGGACATTGTTATAAGCTCTTCCAAGTAGCTCATCACTGGAGACATCTTCCCTAAACTCCCTCTGACTGAGGCAAATGTTTCTCCATGCTGTGTAGTCACTTGCAATTCCTTCTCTGACACTGAAGTGTCAAACGTTTTCTCCCAGGATGTTGCTGTTTCTGTCCAGGCAGCTTTGCTGGATGCCAGTTGTCCTTGACAGAGGAGTCCACACCAAGACCACAGCCAGCACCTATGCACCTCATGTCCTTTCCAGTGAACCCTGCGGGGAGGCTGAGTCTACTGCAGCACCAACTGTCTTGGTATCACCAGCACAGAGACCTCATCCAAATGTTTTATATTCGTGAGATACTAGGGTTCCAAAGTGCAGACCAGGTTCTAGACCACTGTGTACCCGTAGCATATAGTGTATGTTACAACACAGTTTTCTACACTTTCTGACAATGCTTTTGGAAATGTTTTAACTAGTTCTACCATTCCTCATAGTAAACAGAAATTTACTATTTCTAATAATTGCTGGTATAACATAGCAAACCACTCTGGCTTTTGGACTTGTAATTTGTATTTAGTTTGTGACATCCTGGAAGTATTAAAGCGAACATCGTAATTTCAGCTCAAGTAATAATAGTCCCCAAAGTTAACATCATCAAAACTTTGTTCTAGTTTATAGTACTGTTCACACATCTCCTTCTCCAGCAATTTAGACACTAAATAATCAGAATTGTAAAACAGGGACTTTGAGGATTGTTCTATGTCAGGAGTATCTTCTGGTGATCATGGAGTCCTTGAGATGCTCATGTAAAAAGCAAAAGCCAATGAACTTTTGAAAGCAGTTGAGCAGAACTAGGTACCCCAATTCCCATGATGAAGGCACTGCTCAGAGCGAGGGGACTCCTCCTCCTAACATCCGCCATCAGGAGAGGCTGTCCCTAGGGAGCAGTGTCTGTACAGGGAGGGAATGGAGGAGTGGTCATGCTCCTTCAGTGTAATTACCAAACTGATGTTGAAGGAGAGTACCCAGTCAACGCTGCACAATGGTAGAGAGGCTCTGCTATCAGAGAGAAGCGATTCCAAAGAAAACAGGAGGACAAAAGAAAGACTATTGTTTTGCTTCTGCCACTTTCACGGTAAGTCTTAGTTTTCCATAGTCTCCCATCCACGGTCAAATGACTTTGGACTTCAATCCCCTACCAAGAGGTAAATGGTGTCACTCTGATATTACATTTGCCTCCCTGAGAAAACAATCTCATCGATGTCTTTTAGAAATTGACGTCTGAAACGGACTAGCTTTTTTTTCCAGTCCGAATTTACCACCGAACCTTACTCATTTCCCAAATTTCCTTCTCAGTACTTAATTACCACTCCAGATGTTTTTTATATCTTTCCTCTTTTTGGAGTTACACTTTTACTGTTGCATTTCGACCACTTCCATATTCAGCTAACAGTGGATTCTATTCAGGAAACTAGTGTTAAGCTCTTAGGAGAAGATTATCTCCAGTTTTAAAAGATACCATTCCAAAAAAAGAGTTAATAGCCCAGTAGACTCCACACTGTCCCTCTCAAGCTTCTTCCGTTAAGGGCCATGAAAACCAAATTGTCCTTGTCCTTCCTCTCAAAGGTGCACCTTTCCTCAACAATTCAATTCTGTTTGTGAGTACTCACCACTTCACTCAGGGACATAACAACTTTAAGGAGCCTCCTGTTCCTACAACAGCAAGGTTGAGTCCAGTGTTTCCCTCATGTCTTTAGTTGGTTTAAAGAAATATTAAAACTTGCTTCTTGTACTGTGCAAATACTGTGTGTTCAGAGTACCTCTCTCCCCCTTCCTTTTCCTTTTCCCATAGAACCTCTTTTAATTTTTAACTCTAGGTTTACATCTGTCAAGTTTGTCTTCTACCTCCACCCTAAATAATATAAACATGCCAGATAAAATGCCTCAAGTCTTTATCTGTTTACCAATCAGCTTCATTATCCATAAGTAACTGGCCTACATTCTGAGTCCCTGCAATGACGACTATGAGTAAGTCTTCTTAAATGTCCACCAAAGACCCCTGATCAGAACTGGAATCCATTGATATCACATAGCCAAACCATTCAGATCACCACAACTTGGCTAGATTTCTTCTCATTGTCTTTATTCATACACAATTACAGAAATCAGAGATATCTAAGAAATAAATCAGAGCTGGGGTGCTTGGGTGGCTCAGTCAGTTAGGTGTCTGCCTTCAGCTTCAGTCATGATCTTGGGGTCATGGAATTGAGCCCTGTGTCCAGCTCCTCACTCAGCAGGGAGTTTGCTTGTCCTTCCCTCTCTGTGTGTGTACTCTCTCTATCTCTCTCTCAAAAATAAATTAAAATCTTGAAAAAAAGAAAGAAAGAAGTCAGAGTTAACTTGCTAACCCATGGAGGAGAGGGGAAATGAGAAAATTATTCTTTCTTTGACTGCCTCTTTGGTCCTAGATGTTTGCAGGTGATATCACTCACATTGATATAAAGGAAAATGAAGCTAAAGCTGAAACAGAACACTCTAGGTTAGCAAATCCTGCACAACCCACCAATCACGGTACCATCAATTCAAAGTCCAAAACTTACATCTTAAAATGTTACTAGTTTTGAGAGGAGCCTTTTCTGTCCCCCTCACCAAGTTATTTAACTAGCACTACTTTTCCACTAACAAAAATCAGGAATCAAAATATTCTTTGATGTCAAGCTTGTTTTTCAACATGGAATGTTGACCAAGAGTTCGGAATTAATTACTTTCATCCGTTCAGATTTCACCAGCTGTACCCAGAAATTACAACACTTGTAGATTATGGTATTTACATCAGAAGCTTCTTCTGTTGCTGCAGTTCTAAAATCTATGAGGGACTTTGCTTCTTGAACATGTGGATCTTGCCCATACTCATGGCAATCTGCCAAACTATGTCAAAATTTACCCATGGCTGTGTGGTGGAAAAAGCTAAGCTAAAGAGATTTCTGTAATGCCAAAACTTTGACCAACCTGTTACCATCTGCACTGCTTTGTGAAGAAGAATCACAAAGGAAACATACCTGACAATGTACATTTCTGAGACCACAAGGTGTTGAAGTCAAAGTCTTCTATTAAAAAGCCAGCCCTGGGGACACCTGGGTGGCTCAGTTGGTTAAGCGGCTGCCTTCGGCTCAGGTCATGATCCCAGCGTCCTGGGATTGAGTCCCACATCGGGCTCCTTGCTCAGCAGGGAGCCTGCTTCTCCCTCTGCCTCTGCCTGCCACTCTGTCTGCCTGTGCTCACTTGCTCTCTCTCCCTCTCTCTCTGACAAATAAATAAATTTTAAAAAAATTTAAAAAAAAAAGACAGCCCTGGTGAGGTATGTAAATGCACTGGTGCCTTGACAGTACAACTAGATAAGTCTTAACCAATGGCTTCCTGGCATCTGGTCTCACATTCTTATCTTGGCCCTTAGCATTTTGCCACTGTATCAAAAAGAGAAAAAAAAAAAAAACCCAAGGAAAAATGTAATAATGGGGAGAAAACTAAGCCAGTTATCATGATCAGCAGGAGGGTAGTAACCAAATAGACTATACCGTGCAGAAATAAAAAATTATAACCCCTTTAAGCTTCATGAAGGAATCCCCACACCTTTAGTACAATAACCCAGTAATAATTTTGACCTTGATCCATATCAGAAATCCACCTTGCCAAAACTGGAGTGAGTCAAAAAAAATTTTTTAAGCAATTTGAAGAAAGGGATAAGAGTTTAAGAAGGCTAAGGAGATTGGAATTTGCAAGGTACAATATTGGTAAGAAGGGTAGAATATCTTAGCAACAGAGAAATTGAAGCTAAGTTCTGTTCTCACAATTGCATTCAACCAGACCAAAGAGATTTAGCAAATGCATGATAAAGCACCTACTGTAGTTTTTTTTTCTTAAATGTCAGCCAGCTTAGAAAATCACTTCTAGCAGAAAAAAGAATTGATAAACTCGGAACAATTTTATAAAGTTAACTTTGTAATAAACTGAATAACCCTCATAGGAAAAAATCATGTCAGTATTGTTTAGTTAAAAAAGAGTGTACCATAAGCATACCATCATAATACATCATGGTTTTAATCAACTAAAATATTTTAAATATCTTCTTTCCTTATGTGTAAGAACAAAGCCATATGCTTACATCTTTGGAGAAACTGAACGCTCTCTAATAGTTGTCATCACAACTCTTAACACATACTAGAAAAATGTATGTGCAAAACATATAACATTGCTGATGAGAAGAAAAACAAATGTGATGGAAAAACATGTAAGAGATATCCAGTATAGCTAGCAAGAAACCTGAGAACCATGTTAGAGATAGAACAAATGGAATAAGCAAGTAGCATATAATGCAGGTGTTTTTTGTTTAATTTTTTATATTTTAAATTTCTATTCAGTGTACCAGAATTTATTGTTTATGCACCACACCCAGTGCTCCATGCAATATGTGCCCTCCATAATATCCACCACCAGACTCACCCAACTTCCCACCCCCCAACCCTTCAAAACCCTCAGATTGTTTTTCAGAGTCCATAGTCTCTCATGGTTCATCTCTCCCTCCAATTTCCCTCAACTTCCTTCTCCTCTCCATCTCCCCATGTCCTCCGTATTATTTCTTATGCTCCACAAATAAGTGAAACCATATGATAATTGACTCTCTCTGCTTGACTTATTTCACTCAGCATAATCTCTTCTAGTCCTGTC
>PISX010029104.1:0-20538 GCA_004024625.1 Mellivora capensis | reverse complement strand
TGTGTGTGTGTGTGTGTGTGTGTGTGTGTGTATTTATACATATACCACAACTTCTTTATCCATTCATCTGTTGGTGGACATTTACGCTCTTTCCATAGTTTGGCTATTGTGGACATTGCTGCTATAAACATTTGGGTGCACATGCCCCTTCAGATCACTACCTTGTATCTTTAGGGTAAATGTAAATACCCAGTAGTGCGATTATTGGGTCATAGGGTAGCTCTATTTTCAACTTTTTGAGGAACTTCCATACTGTTTTCCAGAGTGGCTTCACCAGCTTTCATGCCCACCAATAGTATAGGAGGGTTCCCCTTTCTCCACATCCTTGCCAACACCTCTCGTTTGTGGACTGGTTAATTTTAGCCCTTCTGACTGGTGTGAGGTGAGATCTCACTGTGGTTTTGATGCACAAAGATCTTCTAAGTAGTTTTGGAGGTCATTGATTTATTTTAAATTTAACTTTCTTAATGGCAATTATATATTATCTGAGGATTAGGATAAAGTCATGCAGTCCATTATTTTACTTTAAAATTAAAATATTGAGGTTCATCAACTATAATGGGGAAACTAGAATATATACTCTAGTGAAATGGTTTCTCAAACAATTTCAAGGGAGGAATAAAAGCAAAAAGAAAGTAGTTGGTGAAGAAGGAATGACAGCCACTTGGGAGAGAATAACCATTATCATGCCATCATCACATTTATGGTAGCCATGCAAATGAGGACATATCATAATGACTCATGGACCCTAGAGTTTAGGAAAACAGTTTTTTAAAAATTCAGATACAAGTTATTTATTTCATACTTCTGAAATTGGCAATATCTCAGGCAGTCTGGGAAGCCCTAAAAAACCTATATCTCTCTGTGCAATTATGTATAACCTTAGTGAAGAAGAAGAAATGGAGGTGTATTTTAAAAGTTAGTACAGCTGCCCTTGAGTTATGAGAAAATTAAAGGGTGAGGGAGTATTTACCCAATATGGAAATGAGGAACATTAAAGCATATGAGGAATTTATCACAGAATTTTAAGAATAATATTGGTAGGTCCTAAGCTTCAATAGAACTGATTTTATTATATGAGCATTGATAATTACTAATGATTGCAAAGACTGCTTTATTAAATATATTTAGAACTAAATGATGTAAGAATAGTTGGATCACTGCTTCAGGCTGATGGCTTAATGTTTATGAAAAAGATTGCAGTTGCAAAATCTGCCAGCTCCTATTCCCTTCAGTTTTCTCTAGAAAAGATTTTTATAGAAAGCATTTGTAAGAATGAATTAAATCTAAGATGAAATAGTGATTATAGAATAACCTTAGCTTCTTTTTACAAAATCAAGTCTCTTGGCTAAGAATAATTACATCCCATTATACTGAACGTAGCTACAAATTAATTGTTTGACCATGGCAAATAATCACTGAATAATGGTGAAAACAGTAGAAATTACCAGACCATGGAGAGCAGGCAAATGTGATTATTTTAATCTACTTATTTCTATGTTGTTTTAGAAATAGATAATTCATCAACATTTTAATAAAACATGATACAACCACTATCAGTCTAGATAGATTCATATTTGTAAAATATCCTATACTCTATTCTTAATCTTACTCTATTAAACAATTGTGGCAGTGATATGATCAGAGAAATAAAAAGCTAGAGTAAATTTAGCTGAAATTAAGAATCTTTCAACATAAAAGGAAAAAAGAAGGTAATTGAAATATTAAGCTTTAATTCTCTGGCACTTAATGTATTCATCCAACCCTCAAATCAACCCTAAAAGTTAGATATTATATATATTGTGATTGTTAATTATCTATCAACTTAATGGGGCCAGAGTGCTCAGTATTCAGTCAAATATTACTGGGTGTGTGTGTGGGGATATTTTTGGATAATTTTAACATTTAAGTCAATAGACTTAGTAAAGGAAATTACTTTTCCTAATGTGGATGGGTGTCATCCAATCAGTCAAAAGCCTGAATAGAACCAAAGGCTGAACCTTCCCCAGGAAGGGAGAATTCCTTCTGCCTGACTATCTTCAAGCTTGGACATTGTTTTTTCCCTACCTTCAGACTCAAAACATTGGCCCCTTTCGGGTCTTGAGCCTGCCAGCTTTCAGACTGGACATATACCGTCATCTCTCTTGAGTCTCCAGCTTGTTGACTACAGACCTTGGAATTTTGAGCCAATTCCTTGCAATAATCTTTCCTTTTCTGTCTCTTTCTGTCTCTCTCTTTCTCTCTCTCTGTATATCTATATATATACACACAGAGAGAGAAAGATAGATAACATAGATATCTGTATCTATATATCATCTATATCTATATTTATATATGGACTCTTTGTTCCTCTGGAGCCAATTCATATATATTGGGAGATCTATTGGTTTTGTTCTTGGGAGAACTCTGACTAGTACACATATTTAGAGTTGAAGCAGCAGAACCCTAGAGGAAATTATTAAAGTAATTGTAGCTCACACGGCTGCATCTGTGAACTGAGATTCAAATCTATATCTCAGTGATTCTAAAACCTCAGTTCACTTGACTACCTCACCTTGACTCCAGCACAGACTAGAAGATGGCTAAAATCCTCAGAAGATATAGATGAATGGGTTAAATAAAAATGCATGTGCTCTAGGACACATATTGAAATGATCCAACTGAAAAAGAGACTATAGCAACACATATAAAAATGACATATGGGGTTCATTCATTCATTCATTTTCTTTCTTTTTTTTTAATTTCTTAAATAAATATCCATTAAGCACTTCGGTTCCAGACATTTTTTTAAGAGTTACAAATGTTGAAAAAAAAAACAAACCTTTTCATCTCATGTAGCCTACTTTCTAGTAAAGGAGGATTGCTAATTAACAGTATAATTAAAGAAAAACATAGTACATTAGATGAAGATAAGTTAAGTAGAAAAATGAAACAGGGAAGGAACATGAGCACTATTAATAGGAAGGTTACACTTTCTGATAGATTAATTAGGAAAACCATCATTTGAGTAATGACTTGAAAGAGATGAGGAAAGTAGCAATGTAAATATCAAATGGAAGAGACCTTAGGAAGTCATCATGTTAAAATTTTTATTTTTTCCTTTCTAGTAACTTTTATTGAGCAAAAATTCAAATAACATAAAATGAACCATTTTATGGTGTATAATTCAGTGGCATTTAGCATATTCATAGTTTGTGAAACTGTCCTCTCCATCTAGTTCCAAAACATTTTCATCATGGTAGAAGGAAATCTTGTACACATTAAACTGTCATCTCCATCCCCCCCACCTCTGACAATCACTGATCTGCTTCCTGTCTCTATGGACTGACCTATTCTTGATACTTCATTTTAAATAGAATCATTCAAAATCTGGCACTTCAAGTCTGACTTCTTTCAGTTTGTTTAACACTTTCAAGATTTATCTACATTGTGGGGGAGAATAGCCAATGAAACTGTTTGCAGCCGAAGGATTCATTGGATGTTGAAGAAAGCAATAGAAGTTGAATTCTAACAAGCAATGAGGCTGATTATGCAGGAGATTAGCTGTTAGTGTGAACAGTGTGCAGGAAAATTTAATACCAATGACAGCATTATGTGAGGTAGGGTTGAGAGATAAGGAGGGACTTTCTTGTAACATGAAGAAGCAGAGGTCTCTCACGTCACTGAAGAATTAAAAAGCCAGGAGAAGGGGCGCCTGGGTGGCTCAGTGGGTTAAACCTCTGCCTTCGGCTCAGGTCATGGTCTCGGGGTCCTGGGATCAGGCCCCACATCAGACTCTCTACTCTGTTGGGAGCCTGCTTCCCCCTCTCTCTCTGCCTGACTCTACCTACTTGTGATCTCTCTCTCTCTCTCTGTTAAATAAATAAATAAATAAAATCTTAAAAAAAAAAAAAAAGCCAGCAGAAAAAGTGAGTAGCACTGTTGTCTGAGAAACTAGGAAAGACTAGTGCACATTTGACAACATAACAAAGCCCAGAGTGATGTACTGAAGCTCCAGTACAAAGACCATAATACAGGGGCAGTCAGAAAACCATGCAAATGGAACACCAAGAATAAGTGCAATAGGCTGAAGGAGGAATTTCAAATATAATTAATTACCAAGACAACTTAGTCATGTCAGCAGCTTGCTTTTATGAGACAGAGTGCAGTTTATAGGTTGTTTGGGCAAGCAAAGATTGAGAAACAATTTACAATATCCCTTTCCCTTAACATCTCACCTCTTTGAGGTATGCTGGAATTGGGGATCAGGCTTTATCTGGTGGGAAGTCCTGAGAAGTTCTAAGTTGATTTTGAAATTGAAGATGGCTTCCCATGTCAGTGACCACTAGAGGAGCTCCTCTGATCTTGGATAGCCTGAAGAGGATATTCTCTGGTTTGTGCTATGGTCAGAAAAACTATGTATTTATGAGAGGAGGGATGTCAAAAAGCATCTCATAGACCATCTCCCACAGTGCCCAGAAATGCTAGCATGGGCTCCAAACTGCTATGTCCTATTTCAGAAAATAGCATAAATTATCTACGGCTTCACTGAGTGAGACATAGAACATAATCCTTGTATATGGGATTCTAGGATAGTGTGCACTACGAGTTCAAAACCTACTGCCATTGCTTTACTTCTACCTAAACGATCAGCAATTTTTTTCAGCTTGATCCTGGAACACCACACAAGAAGTGAAAGATAACTTAATTTATTAAATAATTTTTATTATTAGACAAGGAAAGAGTTGATCTGTGAAAGAAGGAAAAAAATTAGAAAATCTTTCTGTGAACATATTTTGAAGTAATAAATTTTTTCTCATAATCAGGGCTTTGATTAAATGTATACCTTAGGGGAATTAAGAATTCTATCCATAAACTCTTTAAGGATGGCCAAAAGTCTTTTGGTAGAGAAGATATAAAGAAGATTAAAATTTTGTGACTATATAAAGGATTAAAATTGTGTGACTTGTGTTAACTTCATTTCTGTAACGACAGCTCCAAATTGAATGACTCAAGCTTCCACCCTACCTGTTAGCCAGCGTGAGGGCATGCTCATATAGAACTGATGATCTCTCCAACTCTAAAGAGTAAATGTTTCTCGCTGGCAGATTATTGTCCTCAATGTGATGATTCAGGCACACGATGTATCCACGACGTGGCTTTGTCATTCTCAGAGCCCTACTAATCATCATGGCCACCCAGAATTGAAAGAGTAAGGGGGACATTTCTCTTCTTAAAAGATTTGGCTCCCCTGTAGCAGACATCGCTTCTGCTTACATTTCACAGTTAGAACTCAGTTATACGACAATGTTTAACTGCCAGCAAAGTTGTAAAATTAAGTTAGTTACAGTTAAGAAAAAAGGGAAACATATTTTGGGTAAATGACAACATTTGCCACACCAGCTATTGGTTGTTCATTGCCTGAGTTACCATAGAGATTCTCTTCTGTGAGCCTGTGTGCCATATTAACCCATTGATTATGAACCCACAGGCAATATTTTGGTTACTGTAAGTTATAATTATAAATTGACCATGAATAAGAATTCATCCTGTAATCTAGTTATTTTTATAATAGCATTTTTAATAAGAAATTTGGATAACATAATGTAAACATTGTCTATCTCTTATGTCAGATATTTGACAAAGTTTCTTAAGTATTTTTCCTGGGAAGTAGAAATATGAAGTGGATTTTGGCTGAGTTACATTAATTAACACTTGTTATAATAACTATATTAAAAGTGTGCCAATAAATATATTCAATGTTGGCCTCTTGAGGTATCTTAAGGGATGTAACTCAGGGCTCAGAGCTGACTCTGTAACCATTAAATATTTTAAAGACAAAAATGTTTATTTTATCATCTTTTGCTATAAAGTAAACCAGAAGAGTATGGTTATAGAAGCATAATTTTTTAAAGATCTGCTCAGTCTGTTACCCGGTCCATAATAAAATAATGGGACTATATATAGACAACTAGAAACTGCTATTCTAGTCCATTTGAAGATCAACTATGGATAATTATCAGGGAGGAAGTTGATCTAATTATAGACCACATGGGGGAAAAAAAAGTCCAATAAGCCATCAGTATTTTATGACCAGAAAAAAAGGAAAGAAATAGTTCTGAATTCCATATTCTTGTCAGGACATATGTGGGGTGACCTTTTGTTCTAGGCACCACATTTTAAAAGGCAGTGGAAGATATATTATGTCCCAAAGATAGGCAGCCAGGAAATCAAATCTTATCAAGGATAATTGAATAAATAGAAATTTTATTACTTGGAAAAATAAAAGGCAAAGAAATAAATATCAGAAAGCTTTTCAAGTGACAGAGGAATTGGGCATAGGATATCTGACTAGCAAGTAGTGAGCAAATTATTTTAGAATGATTATATGACAAAGAACAATCACTAATAATGGATTATTCTGACACTGTGCCTTAGAATTTAGGTGAGGTGTCATATTTGAAAGGTGATGGAAACAAGCACTCAGCAGTCACTAATTCCTTTCAATTCTGTAACGTCGCTGGGCAAATGTTGTCAGACCCCACTATCTGCAGGTGCTATGTGTTCCTTTCTTAGGATTCAGTTCTGCTCTGGAAGAGATCCCCAGTGCATTTTACTCCACAGTTCTGCTAATCTGTGTGATTTTGCTGGTCTCAATTCAGCTGGCTCTTTGTGGGTTTGGTCGGTTTGGGAAAGCCCGGTTGGAATGACATGGCTTAGCTTCCCATGGTCTCCTAGCCTCTCGGACAGGCTTGTTCACATGGCAGTGGCAATGTCTGGTGAGGCCTGGACTACAAATTGGTATACTGTCACTTTCACTGCTTTCTGGAGGCCAAATCCACTCACAGGGGCAGCCCTGATTCAGATGGAGTGACATTGTAAATGGCATAAAAGCCGGAAGAGTGGAGAATTGATGTAATTTTTATAATCTATATGCAACAAGAAGCACAAGATAATTATTATATATAAGAGAAACATGTGCTTTGATTACCATAAATGTAAACTATTATTCTGGGCTCCCATGTTCAAATGTTGCCTTCAGTATTTCTTAGAAACTTGAAACTTGAAGTTCAGTTTAATCCCTAATATTAGCATTTCTCATGGGGAACATTTTTTTTCAGAAATCTGTGGTTTCTAGGGACAAAAACTTTGATAAAAGGGGAAAAGTTTAGAGATATGAAATAAAGGGGGCTGCAAGAAGGTTTTCATGCAAAAATATATTGCTGGTAACGATTTGTACAAAACCTGTGATATACTTAATGTAGGTTAAACTTCTAAGACTTTCTCTCTTTGATCTATTTAAAATCCAATTTAAGATAAATCTTACATACTTAAAGAGAAAAATCAGTTGTACCAGGAAATAAATTGTAAATGTCAAATTAGTTGTATATAAAATGAGTTCTGTAAAAAGCCAAAGGAGTGTGATTTAACTATTCTGTCTGAGTGATCAAGAGACTTCACTTCTCTGGTGAACAGCATAAGCTAAGGCTCAGAGAATAATGCACACATCATGGTTAAAAGTCACTAAGAAATGTAGTAGAGTGTGGGGAAACTACAGAAAAGCAACAAAGATTAGCTGAAATTTAGATTAATCACATTTGGGACTTAAATAAAAGTTAGAATTATTGGGAATTTAAATTACCAAAATGTGAAACACTAAAAATTTATGCAGGGGAATTAAGTAATAAAAATGATATTTTAAGAACACTAGGTGGGGCTGATTTAGTATTCAAATTAGGAGCTAATGAGGGATGCCTGGGTGGTTCAGTGGTTGAGCATCTGCCTTTGGCTCAGGTCATGATCCCAGCGTCCTGGGATCAAGTCCCACATCGGGCTCCTTGCTCAGCAGGGAGCCTGCTTCTCTCTCTACGCCTCTGCCTGCCACTCTGTCTGCCTGTGCTTGCTCTCTCTCTCTCTCTCTCCCTCTCTCTCTGACAAATAAATAAATTAAAAAGAAAAAAATTAAAAAAAAATTAGAAGCTAGTGAGACAGAAAGATCTGCTGGAAATTGCTATCATACATTTCATAGACATATTAGTGATGAATATTGGGATTACAGGGTTCTGTTTGTTTGTATTTTAAGATTTATTTTTTTATTGGGGGGAGGGGCAGAGAAAGAGGGAGAGGAGGAATCCCAAGCAGACTCCCCGCTGAGTGCTTAGCACCATGTGGGGCTTGATCTCACAACCCTGAGATCATGACCTGAGCTAAAATCAAGAGTCAGACCATTTAACGGACTAAGCTACCCAGGGGCCCCTGGGATTACAGTTTTGATGACGAAGTAGAGGAATTTATAATGGGATTTTCATTAGGAGGGAAACGATAGGTAAATTTCAGTAAGTGCTATCATCAGTATATTTGCACGTGTGCTTCTAACTGGTGTGAGAGGAACATCCCTACTGAGAATGCAGGACGAGGGAGGGACAGGCATGGGCAAACTAGGGTGGGGGTACTAACATGAAGACACTAGCCTAGTTGTCCTCACAGACAGCTATAAACATTGAATTTCTCCAATTTGAAATTCAAATTTCTCCAATTTGAAACCATGCATTATATTATGAAAACCACAAAGAATTAAAGCCACTTTCCCTGTTAATCTGTTGGTCAGGTGAAGAGCAAATTGTCTTTCTTGACAGCTTTCTGCCAAAAGTTCACCCAGAAACAAAATGTAAGACTCCTTTTTCCATGGACTCAATTTTGCCCTTATAAATATTACATTTACCTATGTTTACAAACTGTATATGATTGATGTCTTGGTATGTGAGAATATTCAGCTGTGCTCTAACATAACATCTTGAGTTATTCTTTGACACTGCTGACAAAAATATGCCCAATGATGGTTTCCACAAGAGATATTACCTAGGATTGCTTTCATTTCCAGATCCTGGTGAATTTTTTTATACCAGTATAATTCACAGTTCCATATAGAAATTCAGATCCTGAGGAGCTGGGTGGTGGGAGAGGTTTTTTTCAAAACAGAATTCACTATATGAGGACAGCTACCAATTATAATCAAAATATTATTAAAATTTATTCCCATTAATAAGTATCCCAGGATAGTATATTATTTACCTATCAATAATATTTTTCTTACATTTATCCATGTTACTCAAGCAGTGTATAACAACGTATCAAACTTTTATGACACCCATACCTTTTCCTTCTTTGTTATCACTAGAACAATAAAATACTTATTTTGAGGGTGTTTATTTAAATATTTAACACTATTATAGCATGTTTATTTGTTCATAATTTTATTAAGCATTTAGAGAGAGTAGGTAACATTCTAGTGCTGTGGACACAAGGATGACAAAGTCCCTGCTGTTGTCTTCCCACATTCTGGGTGGTAAGCCTTTCCCAGAGGCCTGCTGGGACTTCCCAGAGTGGAATTTAAGAGAGGGGCCACTTAGTGGGCATAGAGAAGTGAAGAGACACTTCCCCGGAAAGGAGACACTGGAGGTGAGTTTTAAAGAATAGGTAATTTCTCTAGGCAACAATAGGAAAATAATTTTAGATGGAGGGGCTATAGTACAAAACATTCCCTAAAGGAAGCAACAGTTGTCTTGGAGATAATAAGTGTGCACTGTATATAAGAAATGAAAATGGATCTGGTGTTCACTGCTACAGCTCTCCTATGTTACCTGAAATCTTTGGCCAACTCTGGTATTTGGAAATAATGAGTGGACTGATAGGAGAATATGTGCTTTGGGAGCAGTGACATTAGTTTTAGGTACATAGGAAGAAAGGGAAGAAACAGATGACTATGGTAAGTTTAAAGAAACAAATAGGATACAGGTGTTCTCCAGAGACTGAGGCCTCAGAATATATTGTCTTTTTAGGGCCTGTAAGAAAGAGGACATAAGTGTACCTGGGTGGCTCAGTGGGTTAAGCCTCTGCCTTCCACCCAGATCATGATCTCAGGGTCCTGGGATCGAGCCCCAAATTGGGTTCTTTGCTCAGCAGGGAGCCTGCTTACCCCTCTCTCTCTCTGCCTGCCTCTCTGCCTACTTGTGATCTCTCTCTCTCTCTGTGTTAAATAAATAAATAAAATCTTTAAAAAAAAAGAAAGAGAACACAGAAACTTTCTTGTAAGACCTGATGTCTATTTTTGGTTTAATATAAGTATAGATAAATTAGATTTAAATGAATTGATTGCTCAGTTGTGAAATAGCCATTTATAATCATATTTCTTTTTTATTTTAGCTCTTCTTATATAAAATACCATGCATTTGAAAGCTTCTTATTGAATTCCTTTTTCTTTTTGAAAATTAAGAAAATGTACAAAAGAGAGTCTTAAGGCATATGCTAAATCCCTACACCAGTCCTCTTTTTAGTTTTAAATTTAGGAATTCCTGACTCAGCAAATGGTAGCTACAAAGAACATCTACTATGAGCCTAAACTTAATTGCAAACCAGCAATTTAAAAGTTTCAGTTACTTTTAGAAAATTCATAAAAATGCTTTTATAAAATTAAAGCATGAATTTATAATTTGATTTGTCGACATGATATAAAAATACATTTGACTGAAGGGTTCTTGACTAAATAAATGTGTTTAATCAATTGTTCTGTATTGTTGTCAGAGTTTAGGAAGCACACATTTAATTGCTGGAGTTTTCTAGATTAAAATATATTCAATCTCTAAATACTAAGAGTATCTGCTAAAGTGCTACAAACACAATATTCTACCTCCAACTTTTGACATGTTAAGAAAAAATAAAACACGTAGAGTTAGTTTTGTTCTTTTATAAAATTTACTAAGATTTTTCTATTTTCTTCACTAAGTATATTAATAATATATTAAGATCATTGTGTTTACTTTAAAACTAAGATAAAACCAAACTAGAGGGGCACCTGGGTGGCCAAGTTGTTAAGCCTCTACTGAGTTCATGAGCCTGGGGTGCTGGGATTGAGTTCCACATTAGGCTCCCTGCTCAGGCAGAAAGACTCCCTCTCGCACTCCCCTGCTTGTATTCCCTCTCTCGCTGTCTCTCCCTCTCTCTGTCAAATAAATACAATCTTAAAAAACAAAACAAAACCTAGAGAACTCCATAGTGAATTTGTATTTAATAGAAAACTCCTTATTCTCAAATTTTATTATTCTCAATCTAACAAATAATTTTGTTTTTACTTTGTAAATTTTCACTGATCATTATAAATCCCTCCACTATCCAAAGTAATATATGCCAAAGTAATAGGTACAATCAAATTGTGTCACATAAATGAAATGTATTCTGTATATCATTATACTACTAATAATATTCCTCTTTTTCTTTAGTGGCCCTCTTAAAATGAAAATGTTTCCTAATTATACCCTAATGTTTTTCCACTTTAATATTTCCATGTCACTGAAGCATGGCTAAAATGACAGGGGAGTCATTGCAAATCTCATTAGCTTTTATATCACTAAAATTCAACTTCACAAGAGAACTCCCGTGTTTTAGGATGCATCTTTTATTTTATTTCCTTAGCTGATTTTAAATATATAATCACTTATTTGGGGGAATTAATGCAGCTCGAGTCTAGTATCTCTTTACCTTTTGGTGTATTTTCATAGTCTGCGGAGATTAGAGTAGGAGGTGGTCATGTGCAGTTTTTCGAAGATTAATTAGAATCACTAATAAAAACAATTTTACTTCGTCAGGACAAAGATAGCAAAGTGGTGTGTTGCATTAATGTTAAGATTTGTTTTCTTCGGTGAATTATTATTTCATTGAATGCAGGGAACTGTTGTTTGACTCCAGTAAAAATTAATCATCTTAATCAATTATTAATTTTATTTTTGTGGTTACAAGTATGGAAAGGGGAACTATATTTTTCAAAATACAGCTCTCATAAACTTGGAAACATCTGTGGGTCATCTATCATGTGCCAGGCAATGTAAAACTGCTCTGGTGTCCTACAAAGATGAATTAACTAGAGTTTCTTAAATTTAAGAAACTCACTGAATTTCCAAATTTTGTTGACTTTTTGCCCATGGGCATTTTTCTACACAGTGAAAGTATCAGGTTCTATCTAAATAGGGCAATAGTTAATTCTGATGGGGGAGAATACATCATTATTATAGAAACCAACTTCGTGTAGCACAAATCTCTGCTTGTATTTCAACCTACTCACCTTTATTTTGTTAGCAGAGGTTGTAAAAACTGAGTGCTCACTTAGAGGAATGAAATAGAAAATAAATGGAATGAAAATAATAAGATTAATAATAAAACAGAGGTGTCGAGGAATTTTCACAGTAGAACAGGTCAGTAGTTCATCTAGTTGGTACATTCATTCTGAGTTAGTATTTTCCAGGATAACCAAGACCACATATTTTAGAGAAAAGCATTGTGCTGATGTAATATAGCCTAACTTTCAATATTTTTCTACAGAGAAAATCTTTTCTTTATCCCGCTAATGATTATATAAAGAAAAGCAATATACTTGAGGCCATGGTCAAAACTGTTATCTTATCTGAATAATGAATAAAAATATTTATTTTTTAAAAATATTTTCCAACCAATTGACTCTTGAAGAATAAATTCTAGACTTTTAATCACCTTTTGTCATTACACATATGAATATACCTGATAGAATATAAAAGTTTGAGAAATGGGACAATTATTTCATTGCAGACCTATATATTTTTATTAAAGCAATTAAACCAAAACCTCTGAACATATCCTGTATGACTTAGGTATGTGACAGAACTACTCTGAATATTACTTTGTGTCTTTGAAAGTCAATGTATGCTGACTTTTTTCTTGGCTAAAGTAGGTAGAAGCACTTTCAAACTATAGACTGAAATTTAAAATGATCAATATACTATATAAAACAGTATCAATCTGCTTTTATTTTTCATTTCTTCTGTAATAAATTAATAATGTTAAGATGCTAACAGAATTTGAGATTCTGGAGGGGGAAAAAAGCTTTAAATTTTAATATGCTGCCAGATAGTGACAATAAAATTCATTTTCCAAAGCAATAAGCGTTTTTTATAAACACAGTGTATCCTGTTCATCTGAATCTCAACCTTTCAGTGTGTCACCCTGTGTAACACCCATTTAGTAGGCCATATCACCTATATCAAGCCAGCTCTACCTTGACGGGGAATGTGTGATTACATTAGTAAGTATCATCAGCTTAAGACCATTGTCTGAAAGTTTATGCAAATGACTTTCTTAATCAGAAGCATTTCTTAATCAGAATCAGTGTTGGTTAACATGATAATCAAGGTGTTATGTGCAGCATGCATACTTGAGAAGTGTTGTCTTCAATTTTCTGAGAGAATTCTGATGCTTAGAGTTTTTAATAATATTCACTGAAAGTCAAAGTCATAATTTTATTTTTTTCTTCATTCCTTTACAACAAATTTGCTATAACTTGTGGAGTACGATTAGACAATTTGTGTATGAGTCCATTCTTTAAAATAATGGGATGTTAAATTTATGAAAACTCAGAGGCTGTGGAATAAAACACTGGACTCACTGGACTATGAATCTATAAATAGCCACAAAATAAACAATGAGTAAAGATATACTACTCTTACGGTTTAGGAAAAAAGTCCTTGCTTAAAGCTAGAATAAGAATACATTCAAATACAAAAGACAAGTTTCATGAAATGCCTGAGGTCAAATACAATGGTACTGCTCTGAAGATACCTGCATAGGAAAGAAATTGATCAAAACATAACATTGAAAATCATGAAGAAGCTTAGTATCTTGATATGAGGTTAAATCCTTTTTTTTAAATTTTATAACATTTCTTTTGATGGCAGTAAAATGTCATATGGCACTATTTTGTCCTGGAGGACTCTAATCTTGAAACATTTTATTTCTAAAAGAGGAAAAGGAACAAAACAGCTATCAGAATCATATGTTGTTCTTTCGTAGAAAATAGACAGTAAGTCATTAATCATACAGTCCTAATCTAAGACTATTTTTTGCAATCATGGAAATTAAGAAAGAAGAGAATAAGGAAAAAGAGGAAAGGCTGAAAAAGGAGGATTTTAAGAGAAGGAGGAAGAGGTTGGGGGAAAGGGGAGCAAGGATTGAGAGTGACAGAGAGAAGATGAAAGAAAAGAAAATGGATGTATCCTGTACTCCTGATTCACCTCGATAGACATTTGGAAGAGGTTACACTTTGGCAGTAGAATGTGTTTGTTTTTTTTGTTTTTTGTTTTTTCCTGAATGTTTTAAACACAATCTTTATTTAGGTGTGCAGATTGTCTTTTTTTTTTTCCTCTCACATCGTTAATAACTCTAAATTGATATTCTATCAGGGTTATTTTTCACTGGAGTTCCCACCATCCTGAATTGTTCAGACAAGATGCTGAGCTTCCTTTGGCCAGCATCTGAGGTTTCACTTATTCTGGACTGACACTGTGTTAACCTCTTGGATTCATGTTCTGCCATGACATTGGTAAAAGTTTATCTAGTGGCCTCAAAAAGATACTTCCAAGTCCTGATCTCTGGTACCTGTGAATGTGTCCTTATTTGGAAATAGTGTCTTTGCAGGTGTAATTAAGAATCTCAGAGGAGATCATCTTGAATTTAGGATGGGCCATAAATCCAATGACCCATGTGCTGTGAGAGACAGATTTCAGACACAGAGAATTTACTGTAAGGATGGAGACTGATTGGAGTGGTGTGTCTATTAGCCAAGAATTGTCAAGCATCCACCAGCAGCTGCAAGAAAGGTGTGGAATAGATTCCCCCTTAGAACCTGCAGCAGGGGCCAACATCTTGCTTGGGATTTCTGGTTCTCAGAACGGTGTGAGATAAATTTTGATTGTTGTAAGCCACTAAGTTTGTAGTATTGTATTACCACAGCCCTAAGAAACAAATAAAGTAGCATTATGTAAGACCCCATTCAACTCGTGGGGCAAGTTTAAAGTGCAGATGGATCCTTGATGATTCTTTGTCCATCCACACCCCTGTCAGACTGCTATACCTCTGTCACTTCACAGTGCTGCCACTTAGTAATTATTTAATTTTGCATGGTCATTAAAATTAGTCTTTAAGGCCAATATTTGTTTTTTAAAGTCATGATTTTTTTTTCTATTTTAGCTCCCACTGACAACCTTGTTTTTTCTGAATATCTATTTTGATTGTGGAGGTTGTAAATTTTCTTATCTCACTTTAGAGCTCAATTATGGTTTTTTTGTTTGCTTGTTTGTTTGTTTGTTTAAGTCACACTTTTTCAGGACACCTGGGTGGCTCAGTCAGTTAAGTGTCTAACTCTTGATTTTAGCTCGGGTCATGATCTCAGGGTTGTGAGATACAGCCCTGCACTGACTTCTGTGCTGGGTGTGGAAACTGCTTAAGGTTCTCTTTCTCCCTCTCCTTCTGCCCCAACCTTACCCCACCCTCATGCTCTCTAAATAAGTAAATTTCACATGTTTCATATATATCAAATATATTATATAATGTATATACATATATAGAAATAAATATGGGGAGTGCCTAAATGGCTCAGTAGATTAAGTGTCTGATTCTTGGTTTAAGCTCAGGTCATGATTTCAGGGTTGTGGGATTGAACCCCTCATCGGGCTCCACTCAGTGGGGAGTCTGCTCAAAGATTCTCTCCCTCTGCCCCTCCCTCAATTCATGCTCTTTTTATCTCTCTCAAGTAAATAAATAAATCTTTAAAAAAGAAATATATATGAAATATATATTATACATATTTCAATATATATCTAATACACATATTTATAAATTTATGTATTATATATTTATATATGTATGTATATATATATGAGAGAGAGAGAGAGACAGAGAAGGATGAGACAGAAAGTTGTAGGGTTATGTATTATGCATGTGTTATGTATGTGTCATAGGGATCTTTTCATTCTGATTTAATTGTATGGAGAAAAGCCTTTTAAAACTGAAATTAGGTAAAATGGACTCATATTTTATAGAGAAATGGACTGATTTCCAAAGATTCCTTTACTTAGCCAAATATAATTTTGGTTCTATTTAAGCACTCCCAAATTATGTAAAATTAGAGAATGGTTCTAGGAATATTTGAAGAGTCACTTCTGTAACCCAATTTACAACAGTTTCAGAAAATGTTAAGAATTGTGGATCTGTTGGATATACTCATGGATGAGAAGATACAATATTGTTAAAATGTCCGTACTACCCAAAGCAACTTACAGATCCAGTGCAGTCCCCATCAAAATGTGATTGGAGTTGGAGGCTTCACACTGCCTGATTTCAATACATATTCCAAAAATATGATAATCAACGCATGTAGTACTAGGGTAAAGACAGACACATAGACCAATCGAACGGAGGAGAGAGCCTAGAAATAAACCCTTGCATGTAAAGTCAAGTGGTCTTTGACAAAGATGTGAGACCAGTCAATGGGGAAGGGACAGTCTCTTTAACAAATGGTGCTGGGAAAAATCAATATCCACATTAAATATTATTAATTTGGACCCTTACCTTACACTATGCACAAAAATTAACTTAAAATAGGTCTTTGAACTAAACATAAGACTGAAAATTATAAAACTCCTAAAAGAAAACATAGGGAAAAGACTTCCTGATGTTGGATTTGGCAATGATTTCTGGTATATGACGTCAAAATATAGGCAACAAAAGCAAAAATAGACAAATGGGACATCAAATCAAAATCTCCTTTGCACAAAAATCATAAAGTGACAAGGCAACCTACAGAATGGGAGCAGATGCTTGCGAATCATGTACCGACTAGGAGTGAATATCTGGGCTGTGTAAACAACTCCTACAACTCGACAACAACAACAAGAACACATAATCCAATTGAAAAATAAGCAAGACTTGAATAGATATTTCTTCCAAGCAGACATACAAATGGCCATCAAGCATATGAAAAGATGTTCAACGAAGTAATCTTTAGAAAAAGGCAAATAAAAGCCACAATGTGATATCATCTCAGAATCATTAGGAAGCCAATGTAAAAAAGATAAACCAAAACCAACCAAACAGAAAAAAAGCAGAAAATAGCAAGTATTGGTGAGGATGTGGAGAAACTGGAATACTTGTGCACTTCAGGTGGGATTGTAAAATGGGGCAGCTGCTAAGGAAAACAATAGGGAAGTTC
Organism: Mellivora capensis; assembly: GCA_004024625.1. Lineage (NCBI taxonomy): Eukaryota > Metazoa > Chordata > Mammalia > Carnivora > Mustelidae > Mellivora > Mellivora capensis. The sequence goes on along the minus strand of PISX010029104.1, from coordinate 3,491 downwards.
CTCAAAATATTAAAAATGCTATCACTGGGGCACCTGGGTGGCTCAGTGGGTTAAGCCTCTGCCTTTGGCTCAGGTCATGATCTCAGAGTCCTGGGATTGAGCCCTTGGTGCATCGGGTTCTCTGCTTGGCAGGGAGCCTGCTTCCTGCCCCCTCCACCCCCGCCTGCCTCTCTGCCTACTTGTGATCTCTCTCTCTATCTGTGTCAAATAAATAAATAAAATATTTTTTAAAAGTACAATCACTATATTATCTAACGATCGTACTTCTGAGAAAATATCTGGAATAATTGAAAACAGTACCTTGAAGAGCTATTTGCACAACCATGCTTATTGCAACTGTACTCACAATAGCCAAAAGGTAGAAGTAACCCAAATGTCCATGGATGAGTGAATAAAGAGAATGCAGTCCATACATACAATGGAAAATGACACATCCTTATAAAAAAAAGAAAGCCTGCCATATGCTACAATATGGACAAAACTCAATAGTATGCTAATTGAAATAAGCCAGTCATAAAAAGAAAAAAATATTGTATGGTTCCAGTACATGTCAAACTCATAGAAGCAGAAAGTAGAATGGTGGTTGCCAGGAGCTTGGGCCAGGGGTGAGGTGGGGTCAGAAATGAGGAGTTGTTCAACAGGTATTGAGTTTCAGTTTCACAAGATGAAAATTTCTAGTGACATGCTGCATAACAATGTGAATAGAGTTAACACTTCTAAACTATATACTTAAAAATGGTGCAGACTGTGATTTTCAAAACTAAAAAATTAAAAATAAATAGGTAGATAAATCTAAACCTTATCAACCCTCTAATAAAAACAGACCAAGAAGAAGAAGAAGAAGGAGAAGGAGAAGGAGAAGGAGAAGGAGAAGGAGAAGGAGAATGAGAAGAATAAGAATAAGAATAAGAATAAGAATAAGAATAAGAATAAGAATAAGAATAAGAATAATTCTGGATACTTGGATAATATATTAGTCAATTCAAACTAAATTATTTGCAATGACACAAGTCATCAGATAGTCTAAAGACAACAGAGTGGAACACACACTGAAGCAATGTGAACTGGTTCATCTGAAAATCTTACATTTCATACACTAGTACCTGATACTTGACTAGATAGAGAAGCAAAAACCACTTACTCTGCGGCCAGCCCATAAACTCAGCATCGGATGCAATGTTTTATATTAAACATGGCTCTCTGCTGCTGCATCCAGCCTTCCTCCTGCGATGTGTGTCAACATCACTAACCTGAGCCAGCTCTCTAGAGCTGGGCTCATCTGCCGTGTCTCTAAGTCATAGCACTTTGCCGCACAGCCAAGCCTGGCATTTATGCACAGCGCAGAATGTACTGGGCAGCTTGCCTAGCATATGCTGTGTTCTTGCCTTTTTTAAAAGATGTAGCACAGAAACATTGCAGGTCCTTTCCTTCATAAACATCCTTTATGTTTATGAACGACACTTTATCTCTTCTCTCCCAACCTTGTGAAACTTACCTGCTTTAGTAACAGGGGGCCTAGGATTATGATTATGATTATGCCGTCCTCTGACGACAGGTTGTAGGAGTGCTGAGACACGGACTAGAATTCGACCCCTTTTAAAAATTTGGAACAGAATGGGCTCAAGAAGGCATGTTGCTTGTCAGAGTCTTCAGGCTCAGAGTCTGAACCCAAGAACAAGGATTGCTATCACCTTCTGCAAAACGAGCAGGCATCCAGAATGTGCATTTCTTATATTTTGATGACTCTACTAGCACCTTATGCTGTTCTCATGGGATGCACACCATTTACGTGAGAAACTGCTTCTCAAGTTTCTGTAATAGCTAGTGTTTAGGCACTATTTGAGGATTTTTTATACTGGTCACGTTTGTTTCAGAAACATTTTAAAAGTGAAAGAGTTTATTGTTAAATACATATAAAAGGTAATACTTCAGTGTATCATTTAGGACATCTCAAATGTCATTTTGATAAAAAGCAGTATAAATAGCAGCACTGTCTCTATCAAGAGTGTCTATTTTTGGCACTGTCTATATTTACATTGCTATTGAGAATTATATAGATCAGATTTCCATAATTTTAATCTCAATGAGAAATTATTTTATATTTGCTTAGGTTCTACCCATATCCCAGACCACAGTGCACCTTCCCCCTGTAGCTCTCTATTTTGCCTGATTCAAGCTAGACTGAACATGTCAGAATGTATGAATCCCAGGAAGAAGGACAACTGACGTCAAACTCTTCAATAGTTCTCAAGGGAACTATTTTAAACAACCTTTGTTTCCAAAGTTAAGGGCATGTTTAGTTATTAAACAACAGATTTTGAGAATGGGTTCTACTTTTTTGGTGTTGTTAATGTTGGCTTTCTCAGATCCTAACCTCAACATCAAAATGTAGTATCAGTAGGAGCAAAATATTCTAGGAACCAGCAGATTTTCAACAAAGTACTGCCAGCACCACCCACCTCATAACTGGGGCTCAGTGAGAAATGAAAACAGGGGGCAGCTTGTTCAAAATGCAGAAAAAGATGCCATTAAAGGTACCAACACGTAGAGGTTTTTCCATTTTTTTCTGAAGTGTCTCTCTGACTTCTCAGTGTTTTTATTTGCTATTTAATGCCAAAAAGGAAAAAATAATACTTTAAGTTATGAACGTGAATTTTACTCTTCATTATTATCTTGTATAATGACGGTTTTAACTGTAATGTAAGAGCATTTTACTCATATACAGAATCCCCCAAATCACACAGCTTGTACCTCATAGCTTGTAGATGTATGTATATCCCATTCTTACCAGGACAGGAAACACTACACAAGCCAACTGAAACTTTTTTTTTTTTTTTTGGTTCTTTATTCATGCACAGTCAACCAACACCTTTCGTTTTTGGCTTACGATGAGGAAGAAATGTCCTTCATTTCCCTTTCCTTCTTCAACATCTTTTAAGTGGTTGGTTAAAAGAGCAAAGTAATTTATGAGTAAGAAAGAATACCTCAGAGTTCCTTGATTGTTGGCATTTCTTAGAACACTATTGCCTTCTTCAAGTAAAACCAAGATCTGTTTCAGGTGAAAAGCTTGGCCTCCTGGTGCTTTTGGTACCCACACTTAGTCATAGACCTCACGCTCCTACCTTGTACTCAGGAACTAAGTCTCACTGAACTCCTTTCCTATGGATTACTGGCTCACCAGTTTTCTGAGCCCATGCAGCCTCCTGAGGGCATGCCCCAGTGAGTGTATCTCCTCTGCTCACACACCTATTCTACTCTCTTACTAAGTTTAAAAAACAGAAATTATTAGATAAAATGTTTAATAATTGTAAGACAGTGACAGCAGAGCTTTAAACCAGACATGCCCCACCACGCCCCCACTCAGTGCACAGTCCATTGCACTTAGACATCTACGGGTCACATGCCTGTGAATTCAGTCCTCAATGCTGTATTTAGTATTCAGCAGTAATTTTATTTTTTAATCACTGCAGCATATGATTTTGACAGTAAAA
>PISX010029103.1:0-20532 GCA_004024625.1 Mellivora capensis | reverse complement strand
GGGGGGGGTGGGAGGTTGGGGGAGCCAGGTGGTGGGTATTGTGGAGGGCACGCATTGCATGGAGCACTGGGTGTGGTGTAAAACTATGAACTCTGTTACGCTGAAAAGAAATTAAAAAAAAAAAAAAAGATACCTGAGAATAAACCTAAACAAAGAGGTAAACGAATGGTACTTAAGGAACTACAGAGAACTCATGAAAGAAATTGAAGAGGACACAAAAAGATGGAAGACCATTCCATGCTCTTGGATCGGAAGAATAAACATTGATAAAATGTCTATACTGCCTAGAGCAATCTATACTTTTAATGACATTCCGATAAAAATTTCACGGTATTTTTCAAAGAGCTGGCGCAAGTAATCCTAAAATTTGTATGGAATCTGAAGAGACCCTGAATTGCTAAGGAAATGTTGAAAAACTAAAATAAAACTGGTGGCATCTGGGACAAGATGGCAGGGAACTAGGAGGAAGCGCTGGTTCAACCTGTCCCCTAAAGTGAGCTGATTACCTACCAAGGATCTCTGATCTCCCATGAAATCAGCCTGAGATCAGAATTCTACACATCAGGATCTCTACGGGGGCAGAGGACGCCAGTGGGCAGGTAAAGCTGAGTGGGAATGCAGGGCTGGCATCTGAAGATAAACAAAAGGGGGAGGGAGCCACCAGAGGCGACCCATTGGGAAGTAATACCCCAATACGAGAGTGCCCTGCGTCAGGGGACCAGTATTAACTTGAAGTCTGATAGAAAGGACTCAAAAAGAACAAAGGATAGCAGGGGGAAATTGTGGGAATTGGAACGGTAAGGGAAAGGGGCTTAAGTTCCCCATGGAGGACAGACACCCCTGGCGCTGAGCCAGAGAGAGTGCAGTGGAGAAACCAGGTCTTGGTCCATGAGCCGCAAGGAGACCTCCTAAGGGCGCTTGGCATGCAGCAGGGGCTGGGACCCACGTAGGGCAGAAACAGCCTTTTTGCAGTCCCCACACATGTGCCGTACCAGGCCAACAGAGCCTGAGACACGCGCCACCCCCTCCCCTGAGAGAGGCATGCAGCGACGCCAGCTGGGTGCTCTCACACCCAGAAAGTCTGAACGCTCCCAACCCGGGCCAGCGGGAAAATCTCAGAGTGTGATTGCTGCTTGGGACCTCGCTGGCAGTCTGAAGCTGCCCAGACAGCTGCCTCTGTTGTGGTTTTGAGTACAAGCAGGACGCACAGGTGTCCCCAGAGATCGCGGCTGGGAACCTGCTCTGCAGCACCCAGAGGGGAACTGACTGGGGCTTCTCTCTGGGAGGGATGTCTGGGTGCAGTTTGCTTTCATCTAAACCTCCAAGAACCATTGGGAGCTGCCAAGGGGAGAGAAAACAAATGAACAGTCATAAAAACCTCCAGAGAACAAAAGCCTGAAGGGCCGGTTTCCTCAGAGCTCACCCCCTGGAGGGGTTTGGGAGGACTTAACTCAGGAAACACTGCCTGAAAACCCACATGGCAGGCCCCTCCCCCAGAAAGCCAACCAGCCAAGACAACAATCACTACTACTTCATAGATAGAACGTTTAATTTTTAATTAGTTCCCACTATTCTGGTTCATTCATAATTTTTTAAAATATTTTTAATTTTTTTATATATAGATTTTTTAGCCTATTTACCGTCACAGTGAGATGTCCAGTACATCAAATTCCATAATAACCTTTTAACCTGAACTCTTTGATACATATACCCATGTTTTTCTTTTGCTTTTCTATTTTTTGATTTTTTTAAAAAATTTCACTTTAGTTTAGTTTAAATCATTCTTTTCTTTACTTTTATTTGCTAATATTCATATAGAGTTAAATTTCAAGGTAATCCCCTTTACCCAATCAAGGCTACCCCTATAGGTATACCAATTTTTAATCCCCTGTTATCTTAGGGAAGTTGCGTCCTTTAAAAAAGATACCAAGATACATCCAGGAAGAATCAAAATAATCTTCCTCGCCCACAGTGAGAATTTACAACCACTCTCCCATCTTTTTCTCTGACCAGTATTTTTATATATTTGTGTTTGTCCTGGTAGTATATAAATTTTATACTTAGGGTTCTTTTTGACTAGGTTCTTTTGTTTGTCTGTTTGTTTCTTTGTTTTGCTTGTACATATATATGTACATATTTTTTTTCTTCTCTTGCCATATACTTTTCTCAGTATTTTTTCTTTGTCTGTATTTGTTTGTATACTTAACAAACCTTATCTTGGGGCCCATTTGGGCTGAACCTTCTCTTTTATCCTTCTTTCTTTTTCCTGTCTCTCTCTCTCTCTCTCTCTCTCTTTCTGCTTTCTCTCTTTCTTTTTTTCTTTTATTTGGGTGGGGACTCTTGATTGCTCAGAAGCATTCCAGGGTGCACCTTCACTGCACCAAGGTAGATATATCCAGCTACAACCATTCAGCCATCTCTCACCAAAATGCCTAGTAGGAGGCATGCCCACCAGAAGAAAAATTTAGAGGATGGGCCCTCTGCAACAGAGCTAAGGGCTACCGACATAGACATTATGTCGGAAAGGGAATTCAGGCTTACAGTTATCCAGGCAATAGCTAGGTTGGAGAAAGCCATGGACAACCAAACGGAATTGATTAGAGCAGAACTGAAAGCCACCAGGGATGATGTTCACAAGGCCCTCAATGAGTTCCAATCTAATCTAAATTCTCTAAAAGCTAGGGTAACTGAGACAAAAGATAGAATTAGTGATCTGGAGGACAAACAGATAGAGAGAAAGGATCAGGAGGAAGCCTGCAACAAACAGCTTAGAAGCCACGGAAACAGAATCAGGGAAATAAATGAAGCCATGAAACGTTCCAATGTCAGAATTATTAGAATTCCTGAAGGGGAGGAGAAAGAAAGAATTCTAGAAGATATTGTTAAACACGTTCTTCATGAAAATTTTCCAAATATCGCAAATGGAAACAGTGTTCATGTACTGGAAGCAGAATGCTCCCCCTCCCAAGATTTTAGATTTTCGAAACACTTCGAGACACCTGATTGTAAGAATGAGGAATTATAATTCTAGAGAAACTCTCTTGAAGGCAGCTAGGACAAAGAAGCTCCTTACCTACAGAGGAAAGCCCATCTGAATAACGTCAGCCCTTTCCACAGCAATCTGGCAAGCCAGAAAGGGCTGGCAAGATATATTCAGGGCACTAAATGAGAAGAACATGCAGCCAAGAATACTTTATCCAGCAAGACTGACATTCAAAATGGATGGAGAGATAAAGAGTTTCCAAGACCAGGAAGGCTTAAAAGAGTTTGCAAACACCAAGCCAACATTGCAGGGAATATTAAGGGGGTTTCTATAAAAGAGGAAAAACCCCAAGATTATCAGTGTACAGAAATATAGAGACAATCTACAGAAAGAAAGACTCCAAAGGTAACACGATGTCAATAAAAATGTACCTAGTGATAATCACTCTCAATGTGAATGGCCTAAATGCGCCCATAAAACGACACAGGGTTGCAGATTGTAAAAAACGACAGGACCTATCCATATGTTGTCTACAGGAGACCCCTTTCGAATGTAAGGATACACGCAGCTTGAAAGTGAAGGGATGGAGAAACATCTTTCATGCCAATGGGCCTCAAAAGAAGGCTGGGGTAGCGATTCTCATATCAGATAAACTATATTTTAAACTAAAGACTGTAGTCAGAGATACAGATGGACACTACATCATTCATAAAGGGACTATCCACCAAGGTGATCTAAAATTGTAAATATCTATGCCCCCAATATGGGAGCAGCCAATTACATAAGAAAACTATTAATCAAGATAAAGAGTCATATTGATATGAATACATTGATAGTAGGAGATCTTAGCACGCCTCTCTCAGTAATAGATCATCCATGCAGAAAATCAATGAAGAAACAAAAGCATTGAATGACACATTTGAACAGATGGACCTCATAAATATATACAGAACATTCCACCCTAAAACAACAGAATACTCATTCTTTTCAAGTTCAAATGAAACCTTTTCCAGAATAGACCACATACTGGGTAACAAATCAGGACTCAACCAATACCAAAAGACTGAGATTATTCCCTGCATATTCTCAGATCACAATGCTTTGAAACTGGAGCTCAACCACAAGAAAAAGTTTGGAAGGAACTCAAACACCTGGAAGCTAAAGAGCACCTTGCTTAAGAATGTTTGAATCAATCAGAAGATCAAAGAAGAACTTAAACAATTCATGGAAACCAATGAGAATGAAGACACATCAGTCCAAAACCTATGGGATACAGCAAAGGCGGTCCTAAGAGGGAAATACATAGCCATCCAAGCCTCCCTCAAAATATTGAAAAAATCCAGAATACAACAGCTGTCTCTACACCTTAAAGAATTGGAGATGAATAACAAATTAAACCAACTACATGCACAAGAAGGGAAATAATCAAGGTTAGAGCACAGATGAATGACGTAGAAACTACAGATACAGTAGAACGTATCAATGAAAGGAGAAGCTGCTTTTTTGAAAGAATCAATAAGGTCAATAAACCATTGGCCACACTAATCCAAAAGAAAAAAAGAGAAAGCTCAAATTAATAAAATTCAGAATGAAAAGGGAGCGATCACAACTAACACCAAGGAAGTAGAAACAATCATCAGAAGCTATTATCAACAGTTATATGCCAATATGTTAAGCAACCTAGATGAAATGGATGCATTCCTGGAAAAATATAAACTCCTAAAATTGAACCAGGAAGAAAGTGACAACCTGAATAGACCGATATATAGTAACGAGATTGAAGCAGTGATCAAAAACCTCCCAAAAAACAAGATCCCAGGACCTGTCGGATTCCCTGGGGAATTCTACCAAGCTTTCAAAGAAGAAATAACACCTATTCTCCTGAAGCTGTTTCAAAAAATTGAAGCAGAAGGAAAAATTCCAGACTCTTTTTATGAAGCCAGTATTTCCCTGATCCCCAAACCAGGCAACGGCCACACCAAAAAGGAGAATTTCAGACCAATATCACTGATGAATATGGATGCTAAGATTCTCAACAAGATCCTAGCAAACAGGATCCAACAGCACATTAAAAAGATCATCCACCATGACCAGGTGGGATTCATCCCTGGCTTGCAAGGGTGGATCAACATTTGCAAGTCAACCAATGTGATAGAACAAATCAATAAAAGAAGAGAGAAGAACCACCTGGTCTTCTCAACTTATGCAGAAAAAGCATTTGACAAAATCCAGCATCCGTTCCTGATTAAAACACTTCAAAGTATAGGGATAGAGGGAATATTCCTGAGCTTCATAAAATCTATGAAAAACGCACAGCAAACATCATGCTCAATGGGAAGAAGCTCACAGCCTTCCCGTTGAGATCAGGAACAAGACAAGGATGCCCACTCTCACCACTCTTGTTCTACATAGTATTAAAAGTCCTAGCAACAGCCATCAGACAACAAAGAGAAATAAAAGGTATCCAAATTGGCAAGGAAGAAGTCAAACTCTCTCTCTTTGCAGATGACATGATACTTTATATGGAAAACACAAAAGACTCCACACCCAAACTACTAGAACTCATACAGCAATAAAGTAACGTGGCAGGATACAAAGTCAATGTACAAAAATCAGTGACTTTCTTATACACTAACAATGAAAATACTGAAAGGGAAATTAGAGAATCGATTCCATTTACTATAGCACCAAGAACCATAAGATACCTGGGAATATACCTAACCAAAGAGGTAAAGGATCTGTACTTGAGGAACTACAGAACACTCATGAAAGAAATTGAAGAAGACATAAAATGATGGAAGACCATTCCCTGTTCTTGGATCAGAAGAATAAACATTGTTAAAATGTCTATACTACCTAGAGAAATCTATACTTTTAATGCCATTCCCATCAAAATTCCACCGGTATTTTTCAAAGAGCTGGAGCAAAAAATCCTAAAATTTGTATGGAATCAGAAGAGACCCCGAATTGCTAAGGAAATGTTAAAAAACAAAAATAAAACTGTTGACATCTCATTACCTGATTTCAAGCTTTACTACAAAGCTGTGATCACCAAGACAGCACGGTACTGGCTTCAAAACAGTCACATTGTCCAATGGAACAGAGCCCAGATATGGACCCTCAACTCTATGGTCAAATAATCTTCGACAACGCAGGAAAAAATATACAGTGGTAAAAAGACAGTCTCTTCAATAAATGGTGCTGGGAAAATTGGACAGCTATATGTAGAAGAATGAAACTCGACCATTCTCTTACACTGTACATAAATATAAACTCGAAATGGGTAAAGGACCTCAGCATGAGACAGGAATCCATCAGAATCCTAGAGGAGAACATAGGCAGTAACCTCTTTGATATCAGCCACAGCAACTTCTTTCAAGATATGTCTCCAAAGGCAAAGAAAGCAAAAGAAAAATGAACTTTTGGGACTTCATCAAGATCAAAAGTTTCTGCACAGCAAAGGAAACGGTCAAAAAAACAAAGAGGCAACCCACGGAATGGGAGAAGATATTTTCAAATGACAGTACAGACAAAAGGTTAATATCCAGGATCTATAAAGAACTTCTCAAACTCAACACACACAAAAGAGATAATCATATCAAAAAATGGGCAGAAGATCTGAACAGCCACTTCTCCAACGAAGACATACAAATGGCTATCAGACACATGAAAAAATGTTCATCATCACTAGCTATCAGGGAGATTCAAATGAAAACCACATTGAGATACCACCTCACACCAGTTAGAATGTCCAAAATTAGCCAGTCAGGAAACAACATGTGTTGGAGAGGATGTGGAGAAAGGGGAACCCTCTTACACTGTAGGTTGGAATGCAAGTTGGTGCAGCCACTTTGGAGATTTCTTAAGAAATGAAAAAACACCTGACGGTTCTGAAGGGGAGGGGGGGTGGGAGGTTGGGGGAGCCAGGGGGTGCTTATTATGGAGGGCACGCATTGCACAGAGCACTGGGTGTGTTGTAAAACTATGAGTTCTGTTACGCTGAAAAGAAATGAAATAAAAAAAATTAAAAAAAGAAATTAAAAACAGAGCTTCCCTATGAGCCTGCAATTGCACTACTGGGTATTTACCCAAAGGATACAGATGTGAAAGGAAGGGCTATCTCTACCCCAATGTTTATAGCAGCAATTGCCACGGTCACCAAAATGTGGAAAGAACCAAGATGCCCTTCAACGGACGAATGGATAAGGAAGATGTGGTCCATATACACTATGGAGTATTATGCCTCTATCAGAAAGGGTGAATACCCAACTTTTGTAGCAACATGGTCGGGACTGGAAGAGATTATGCTGAGTGAACAAAGTCAAGCAGAGAGAGTCAATTATCATATGGTTTCACTTATTTGTGGAGCATAACAAATAACACGGAGGACATGGGGAGATGGAGAGGAGAAGGGAGTTGAGGGAAATTGGGGGGGAGATGAACCATGAGAGACTATGGACTCTGAAAAACAACCTGAGCGTTTTGTAGGGCGGAGTGTGGGAGGTTGGGGGGGGCAGGTAGTGGGTATTATGGAGGGCACGCCTTGCATGGAACACTGGGTGTGGTGCAAATCTATGAATTCTGTTACTGCTGAAAAGAAATTTAATAATATACAGTGGAAAAAAGACAGTATTTTCAATAAATGGTGCTTGGAAAATTGGACAGCTATGTGTAGAAGAATGAAAGTCGATCATTCTCTTACACCAAACACAATGATAAACTCAAAATGGATAAAAAATCTCAAGCTGAGGCAGGAATCCATCAAAATCCTAAAGTAGAACATAGGCAGTAACCTCTTCCTTTTCGGCCACAGCAACTTCTTTCAAGATATGTCCTCAAAGACAAAGGAAACAACAGCAAAAATGTACTTTTGGGACTTCAGAGAGATCAGATAGTCTTGTAAAACAAAGCAAACAGTCAACAAAACCAAGATGCAACCCACGGAATGGGAAAAGGTATTCACAAATGACAGTACAGACAAAGGGTTGATATCCAAAATCTATAAAGAACTCCTCAAACTCAACACACAGAAAAAAGATAAACACGTCAAAAAAAATTGGGCGGAAAACATGAACTTATATTTCTTCAATGAAGACATAAAAATGCAAAGAGACATATGAAAAAATATTCATCATCACTAGTCATCAGGGAGACTCAAATCAAAACCACATTGATATACCAACTTACACTACTTAAAATGGCCAAAATTAACAAGACAGGAAACAACGTGTGTGGGAGACCATGTGGAGAAAATGGGAACCCTCTTATACTGTTGTTTGGAATGCAAGTTGGTGAAGCCAATTTGGAAAAGAGTGTGGAGATTCTGTACGAATTTAAAAATAGGGCTTTCCTGTGACCCTGCAATTGCGCTACTGGGTATTTACCCCAAAGATACAGATGTGGTGAAAAGAAGGGCTATATGTACCCCAATGTTCATAGCATCAATGATTACGGTCGTCAAGCTGTGGAAAGAACCAAGATGCCCTTCAACTGACCAGTGGATAAAGACGAAATGGTCCATATACACTATGGAGTATTATGTCTCCATCAGAAAGGATGAATAGGGACAACAACTATACAATCACAAAAGACAGTGTCACTTACACTTGCTTGTTCCTATCCCTAAATACCAATATTACAAATATCTCCTTGTATGTTATCTGAACCTTACAGGAGTCCCAGCTACACTCTCTGTTAGTCAGAGGACCACTCAACTCAGTGTGCAAGTTTGTTAGAAGCCGTGTAAAGTGCATGGGGATATGAGCCTACACAGGCATCAACAATGCAAAGCAAGAGAATTAACAGCCCTGGTAGAGTCTCTATCTTGAACTACTCTCACTGTGTCAATGTTAATAACAACGTGGGAAAGAGGAGGAAACCTGCACCAGGATGATGTGTGGATACAGAGTCCAAAGATCACAAACACACACACACACACGAGAATATAAAACTTTTTAAAATTTATTTTATTTTTCAGTGTTCCAAGACTCATGTCTATGCCCCACACCTAATGCTCCTTGCAATACATTCACTACTTAATACCCACCACAAGTTTCATCCACCCATCCCTTCCCATTCAAAATGCTAAGTTTGTTTCTCAAAGTCCACAGTTTCTCATGGTTCATCTCCCCCTCCAATTTCCACCAATTCACTTTATCTTTCCTCCTTCTAACATCATCCATGTTATTCCTTATGACCCAAAAATAAGTGAAAAATATTTGATGTGTTTCATACATATACATTTGATTCATAGGATAATTGACTCTCTCTGCTTAACTTATTTCACTCACCATAATCTTCTCCAGTCACAACAAATTGGTACAAAAGCTGGGTTAATCCTTTCTAATCAGTGTGTAATATCCCGTTATATATATATAATCCATGGTTATCCATTAGTCAGTTGAAGGGCATCTTGGACCTTTCCACAGTTTGGTGATCATGGCCATTGCTGCTATAAACATTGGGGTACAGATGGCTCTTCTTTTCACTACGTCTGTATCTTTGGCAAAAGTACCCAGTAGTGCAATTGCAGTGTCACAGAGAAGCTCTAGTTTTAATTTCTTAAGGAATCTCCACACTGTTCTCCAAAGTGGCTGCACCAACTTGCATTCACAACAGTGTAAAAGGATTCCCCTTTCTTCACATTCTCCCTGACACACGTTGTTTCCTGTCTTGTTAATTTTGGCCATTCTAACTGGTGTAAGGTGGTATCTCAATGTTGTTTTGCATTGAATCTCCCTGATGGCTAGTGATGATAAACGTTTTTTCATGTGTCTTTGAGTGTTTTGTATGTCTTCTTTGGAGAAGTGTCTGTTCATGTCTTCTTTCCTTTTTTTTGACATGATTATCTGTTTTGTGTGTTTGAGTTGGGGGAGTTCTCTATAGATCTTGGATATCAGCTTTTTGTCTGTACTGTAATTTGCGAATATCTTCTCCCATTCCGTGGGTTGCCTCTTTGTTTTGTTGACTGTTTCCTTTTCTGTACAGAAGCTTTTGATCTTGATGAAGTCCCCCAAATTCATTTTCACTTTTGTTTTCTTTGCCTTTGCAGCCATATCTTGAAAGAAGTAGCTGTGGCTGATGTCAAAGAGGTAAATGCCTATGTTCTCCTCTAGGATTTTGATAGATTCCTATTTCAAGTTGAGGTCTTTTATCCATTTCAAGTTTATCTTTGTGTATGGTGCAAGAGAATGGTCGAGTTTAATTCTTCTATGCATAGATGTCCAATATTCCCAGCACCATTTATTGAAGAGACTGCCTTTTTTCCCATGTATATTCTTTCCTGCTTTGTCAAAGATTATTTGACCATAGAGATGAGGATCCATACCTGGGCTCTCTATTCTGTTCCACTGGTCTATATGTCTGTTTCTGCGCAGTACCATGATATCCTGGTAATCACAGCTTTGTATTGAAACTTGAAATCATGCAATATGATGCCCCCAGATTTTTTTTCAACATTTCCTTGGCAATTAGGGGTCCTTTCTGGTTCCATACAAATTTTAGGATGGTTTGCTCCAACGCTTTGAAAAATGATGTGAAATTATGATTGGGATGGCATTGAACATGTAGATTGTTCTGGACAGGGTAGACATTTTAACACTCTTTACTCTTCTGATCCACGTGCATGGAATGCTTTTACATTATTTTGTGTCTTCTTCAATTTCTTTCATGAGTGTTCTGTAGTTCCTTAAGTACAGATCTTTTACATCTTTGGTTAGCTTTATTCCCAGGTATCTAATGGTTCTTGATACGATAGTAAATGGAATTGATTCTCTAATTTCCCTTTCTACAGTTTCACTATTAATGTGTGAGAAAGCATCTGATTTCTGTACATCGATTTTGTTTCCTACTACATTACTGAATTGCTGTATAAGTTCTAGTATTTTGGGGCTGGAGTCTTCCTAATTTTCCACATAAAGTATCATGTCTTCCATGAAGAGAGAGAGTTTGATTTCTTCTTTGCTAATTTGAGTAACTTTATTTCTTTTTGTTTTCTGACTGCTGTTGCTAGGACTTCTAATACTATGTTGAACAACAGTGGCGATTTTGGGCATCCTTGTCATGTTCCTGATCTGAAAGGGAAGGCTGTCAGGTTAAGCCTCTTCTCTTATTGATTTGTTCTATCACATTAATTGATTTGCGAAGGTTGAACCAACCTTACAACCCGAGGATGAATCCTACCTATAATTGTCCCTCAGAACAATGTATTGGTTAAAATATGACCCATGAGAAATTATACTAATTACCAGCACCATTTATTGAAAAGACTGTCTTTTTCCACTGAGTATTTTTCCTGCTTTGTCGAAGATTATTTGATCAGATATCCAGGCTGAAAATGAAGGGATGGAGAAGCATGTTTCATTTCAATGGGCCTCAAAACAAAGCTGGGGTAGTGGTTCTCATATCAGATGAATTAGATTTTAAACTAAAGACTGTAGTCATATATAAAGAAGGATACTACATCATTCTTAAATGGTCTATCTAATAAGATCTAACAATTGTAAATATTTATGCCCCCAATACAGGAGCAGGAAACTACATAAGACAACTGTTAATCAAGATAAAGAGTCATAGTGATATGAATACATTAATAGTAGGGGATCTTAACACACCACTCTCAGTAATAGACAGATCTTTCAAGCAGAAAATCAATAAGATACAAGAGCATTGAATGACACATTGGACCAGATCGACCTCATAGATATTTATAGAACTTTCCACCCTAAAACAAAAGAATCCTCATTCTTCTTATGTGCACATGGAAATTTCTCCAGAATACACCACATATTGGGTCACATATCAGGGCTCAACATATACCAAAAGACTGAGAATATTCCCTGCATATTCTCAGACCACAATGCCTTGAAATTGGAGCTCAACTACAAGGAAAAGTTTTTTTTTTTTTTTCTGAAAAATAAAATAAGATGAGGGGAGAATTAAGACCTATAAATTGAGGAATTTTCATAATGAATGCTAACTAAATAAAATATAGGTCAAAATTAAATAAAATACATATAAATGAAAAAAGTAAAAATAGAAAAAAATAAGTATGTGTATTTATAAAAATTAAACCTAAAAAATATAGGGAGAAAGTAATATATAAAGTAAAGAAAGATGAATCAGAAAATATATCAAAAATAAAAAAAAACACCTTAAGTATCAAAAGAAAGAAAACTAAGCCCACGTCCCCAGGAACTGAAAGTGTGCAACATTTTATGATCATTAAACTTGGAGAGATGAAATTGTACTGTGGATCTTCTGGGGCAGGTGCCTGCTGTGATTATTCTCAGGGTTTTTTCCCTCAAGGAAATGCAAATTTTGGAAGCAGGGGACAGGGCTTGGTATAAGCAGGTCTGCCCTCCACTAGGTGCCACTGTTTTGCTTCCTGATGGCACTGATACGTAGGTTGAATATGGCATCTGCTCTCTAGGCAGGGGTTGAAATTTCACATACACCCCACTCTTATGTGAACCCTCACAGAAAAGCAATCAACCCCTTTATCTGTAATGTTTCCATCTGAAACCCATGTTCACCCAAACTGTATCTGAGCTGTTGCATCTCAGGCACATGACTGAGTTTCCAAACTTCAAAATTAGAGATTCCTATGGTGTGGACCCATGATATTCCTCCAGGGGAGAGTGTCATACATTTTTCCATTTGCCCACAGGTCTCAGGAAAGAGATCACAACACCAGATTGTGGTTCACTGTTTATGGCAAATCAGAGCAGAAAGCTTTCACTTAGATTCACTGTTCAACTGGGTTCCAGGCTCTTTGCCAAGCATATGTGCATCACAATGGTGCCACACATCCTTCTTGTGACTCAGCAGACCTCAGACCCTGGAATTCTGTCCCCCTTTGCCACTTCAGCACCTTTATGCCAGGCACATCCCCATAGTAGCACACTTCTAAAAGTTCAGATTTTGTGCTCTGCTGCTACAATACATAGTGGCAGCTTCCAGAAGCAGGCTCCATCCCTGATGTTACCCACAGCTCTATCTGTCCCAAGACAACTCTCTGTACCTATTACATAACAAAAGGAGGTCGGTTTTCTATTTGAAGACTAGCAGTTTTTGTTTTCTCAGACCTGCGATTGATATCTTGGCTGCTCAGAATGACTTGAAGACTACCTAGCTGTGTTCCAGAAATCCAAGCCTAGTGACCCCTTCTCCACCATCCTAACTCCTGCATCCCACATTTTCTTGTAGCAAAGAGGGTGTGATAAATTCCTTCATCTGTATATGCTAAAGCTCAAAATTGAAATCCAGTGTGTAATTTCAGAATACCCTAATTTATTTCCCTTTGCTATGATCTGGTTGTTGTATGGTTCAATTGCTCTTTGTTTTTTTTTTTTGTTTGTTTATTTGTTTGTGTGTTTTTTTAATAAAGTGTCCAACCAACTGAGCCACCCAGGCGTCCCTTTTTAATAAAGTGTCATTCAATTGTTCTTTGAATGAGCAATTCAATTAAATATTATGCAATTTTTATATTATTTTGCATTAATGTTTGACATATGTTGTCCAACTACATAACTTTACTCACTAGGAGACAGAGAGGAATGCACCACCTAGCAGTGAGCCCGGGTCTATGAGCAAGTAGTGAGGGGTGCTCCCCAAGGACAAGAATTGCAGGAATATTACTAGCACCACTCCAGTCTCCGTGCAGTGAACACAGGTGCATCTTGGATGGCATGTCCAGTTTGCAGTCTTCCTGATGCACAAGATCCATTCAGGGATGGAAACTGGGTGATGTGGAGACAGAACAGAGGTCCTGTACTTAACCAGCAAGGTCAAAGGGTCTGAGCTGAGAAAACGAAAACAGAGATAGATCAGAGCAGCAACCTGAAGTTGAATTGGAATTGAATTTCCCTGCTGCATTTGTTGTCAAAATTCCCTGTAAATCCTTCAAAGACGTTGAATGGTAGCACTTATTTATTATTTAGTTATTTATTTATTTACTGCTCTCCCATCAGGTTTGAATTTACTAATTGAAAGTCAAAGGCTTTAGAACACTGAAAAAACTTTTAAAAAATTTAAGAAACAAGACAAAGAGGCAACCCACGGAATGGGAGAAGATATTTGCAAATGACAGTACAGACAAAAGGTTGATATCCAGGATCTATAAAGAACTTCTCAAACTCAACATGCACAAAACAGATAATCATATCAAAAAATGGGCAGAAGATATGAAAAGACACTTCTTCAACGAAGACATACAAATGGCTATCAGACACATGAAAAAAATGTTCATCATCACTAGCCATCAGGGAGATTCAAACTAAAACCACATTGATACACCACCTCACACCAGTTAGAATGGCCAAAATTAGCAAGACAGGAAACAACGTGTTTTGGAGAGGATGTGGAGAAAGAGGAACCCTCTTACACTGTTGGTGGGAATGCAAGTTGGTGCAGCCACTTTGGAGAACAGTGTGGAGATTCCTCAAGAAGTTAAAAATAGAGCTTTCCTATGACCCTGTAATTGTACTACTGGGTATTTACCACAAAGATACAGACATGGTAAAAAGAAGGGCCATCTGTACCCCAATGTTTATAGCAGCAATGGCCACAGTCGTCAAACTGTGGAAAGAACCAAGATGCCCTTCCATGGACGAATGGATAAGGAAGATGTGGTCCATATACACTATGGAGTATTATGCCTCCATCAGAAAGGATGAATATCCAACTTTTTATAAACAAGAACAAGATTGGGAGATATTATGCTGAGTGAAATAAGTCAAATGGAGAGAGTCAATTAATATATGGTTTCACTTATTTGTGGAGCATAAGAAATAACACGGAGGACATGGGGAGATGGACTGGAGAAGGGAGTGGAGGGAAATTGGAGGGGGAGATGAACCATGAGAAACTATGGACTCTGAAAAACAACCTGAGGGATTTTTAGGGCGGGGGATGGGAGGTTGGGGGAGCCAGGTGGTGGATATTATAGAGGGCATGCCTTGCATGGAGCACTGGGTGTGGTGCAAAAACTTTGAATTCTGTTACGCTGAAAAGAACTAAAAAAAAATGTACTCGTCCAAAAATAAAAAAAAAAGAAAGTCAAAGGAATCCATCAAACATTTACAGTGGACAGGCAGATTGACTTTGTTAGCTTATGAGGGATATGATGCATGAATCCTTTTAAGCGTCCCCACAGCAGAATGCAAAATGGCAGAGACTAGAATTGCAGCAAATATTCCTACATGTGTGGCCTCACCAGGTACCATGTCACAGGGAGATCAGGAATGTGCTCTTGAGTCCATTGACCACTAACCATCAGTGCCAGTGGGAGTATCTTTGGACAACAGAGTCCATGGATCTCTGAGAGTTTAAGTTTTCTTTAAGGATGCTCTTATCTCAACCTTTCCAGGAGACTGTGTATGTCATGGTCATGTAGTATCTGAATCTGACTCTGAACCACATTGTGAACCATTGTCCCACCATGACAGCTGTCAAGAGTGAACCTCAGCCATTGGATATAAAAGCTGGTATCACCCAGGATGGAAACACAAATCAAGAAGACTTTCATCTCCTGGAAGGGATGGAGGCTTTGTTTCAGGAATGACTTCACCACGTGGGAAACTACACATACAAGGAATAAAACATATGCACATGCCATGCAGGGTGGACATGTGATTAAGTCCATCTACCTGTGTTTTATGGGGCCCTGAAGTCTGAGTTCTCACAATGTCCCACCTCCGAGGTTCCCCAGGACTTTGCTGCTGCTGATGACATATGGGAAGGAAATATTCTGACTCTCTGAGTTTCCTCCCAAGTACTGAATCAAGGTTGTAACTAATTTGTCTCTACATTGCACCATGCTACAACAAAACATTTAACTACCAGGCTTTGATATCACCTGGTGACACCAGAGACCTGAGAGACTGCAGATGATCTGAGGGATGTGACAGCCAGACTGCCTCCAGTACCTGGATGTAAAATCAATTTTATGGCACTTCCAAACCGCAGGTAACCCCCATCATGGGTGGACATAGTGGCATCATTCCTAAAGGAGACAGGCAGACCCAAACAGGGACTGAGAGAAGGGAGAGAGTCTTCTGAAAGTAACTTTGGTAGAAGCATGAAATTCCCAACAGAACTTCTCCTGTCTCCCTGACCATAATTGTCTCATTGCCACAGAAACAGAGATCCCAGATCAGAAATAAGATTGTTTCCACAAAGCTGATATTATTTCCACATAAATTTGACTCACCAACTCCCTTAATGGACAGGGATTTGAATTATATGCTGATTCTTTAACCCATTGCTATAAATGATACTCTGGGTTTCTGCTCCATGGTTACCCCCTATTATAGTTATGGACAACAAGCTTTTCCAAAAATACCTTAAACTTATTACATAAACATATTACATATGTCCTTAAAGCATCTTCACAGAAACTTCCTAATTTTTTTAATGATATTAATTATTGATTTGACAGACAGAGAACACAAATAGGCAGAGAGGCAGGCAGAGAGATAGGGGGAAGCAGGCTCCCCGCTGAGCAGAGAGCCCGATGCGGGGCTCAATCTCAGGACCCCGAGATCATGACCTGAGCCGAAGGCAGAGGCTTAACCTACTGAGCCTCCCAGGCGCCTGAAACCTCCTAATTTTAACAATGTTTTATTTATATACCCATGTTTGACAGTGAGATTTCAAAAACACCTATGTAAAGTAGGAACTTAACAGGGCAGAGAAACTTGCATATTGATGCAAAATTGTTCCTCTGCATCTTCTTCAGGTTCATGGTTGTTGTGGAAAGCATATAACTAACACATTTTCGAGCTCCTCAGGTACATATCTAGTGGTAGAAGGAACTTTATTGTAATATCAGACACTGGAAATTATTCCAACCCCAAACAACTACTTAAAAAAATATAATCCTGCTTTGTCCATTCTTTGGAGAGGTGCTAAATATTAAAACCAGTGATCCTTTTTAAGGTCTGTATTATATTAATTTTTCAAAACACATTGTGTTTTTGTAGTTTTTTTTTCATTTCTTATAGAAATGTTTTTGTAGTTTTTTTTTGTTTATTTTTAATTTCATTTATTTTCAGCTTAACAGAATCCATAGTTTTACAGCACACTTAGTGCTCCATGCAATGCGTGCCCTCCCTAAGACCCACCACCTGACTCGCCCAACCTCCCACCCCCTGCCCCTTCAAAACCCTCAGGTTGTTTTTCAGAGTCCATAGTCTCTCATGGTTCATCTCCCCCCCAATTTCCCTCAACTCCCTTCTCCTCTCCATCTCACCATGTCCTCCGTGTTATTGGTAATGCTCCACAAATAAGTGAAACCATATGATAATTGACTCTCTCTGCTTGACTTTGTTCACTCAGCATAATCTCTTCCAGTCCCGTCCATGTAGCTACAAAAGTTGGGTATTTATCATTTCTGATGGAGGCATAATACTCCATAGTGACCCAAAGTCATAAGATTTTCTCATACATTGTTTTCTTTTTTTAAAATTTTTTTAGATTTATTTATTTGTCAGAGAGAGGGAGAGAGAGCAAGTGAGCACAGGCAGAAAGAGTGGCAGGTAGAGGCAGAGGGAGAAGCAGGCTCCCTGCTGAGCAAGGAGCCCGATGTGAGACTCGATCCCAGGACTCTGGGATCATGACCTGAGCCAAAGGCAGCCACTTAACCAACTGAGCCACCCAGGCGTCCCCCATACATTGTTTTCTAAAGCTTTTACAGTTTCAGCTTTTACATTTAGAACTATAATCCATGTTAAGTTGAGTTTTGCTTATCGTGTGAGATAAGAATCTAAGTTGTTCTTAAAAAAAAAATGATATCCATTGTCCCAGCATATTTGTTGGAAAATAAATCATCCTTTAAAAAAAAAAAAAAACTATTGTGGCAAAATATACATAACAGAAAATTTATAATTTTGACTGAATATTTTGGGTGTTAATCTTTTTTAATGTAGGTTATTTTTTTAGTGCCACTCAGTGGCATTACGTGTGTTTGTGTTGTGCAAACATCATCACCATCCATCTCCAGAACTATTCTCATCCTCCAAAAGTGAAACTCTGTACCTATCAGAAAATATACTGCTTCCGCATCTCTCCTTCCCTCCAGCCCCTGGAAACCACCATTCGACTTTCTATGGATTTGACGACTCTAGGAACCTCTTGTAAGTCTAACCATTGAATATTTGTTCTTTGGTCACTGGCTTCTTTCACTCAGCAGAATGTCCTCAATTTTATCCGTGTTGTAGCAGGTGTCTGAATTTCCTTCCTTTTTGTGGCTGAATTATACTCTATCGGTTGGATGGACCATACTTTGTTTATCCATTCATGTGTTGAAGGACACTTGGGTTGTGTCCCCCTTTAGGCCATTGTGAGTACTGTGGATGTGAACATAGGTGTACAGAGATCTGTTTGAGTCCTTTGAGTATATGTACCCAGAGGTGGAATTGTTGGATCCTACAGTAGTTCCATTTTTAATTTTATGAGGAACCATGATAACTCTTGTCCACAGCAGCTGCTGTATTTTTTATTCCCATTCATATTGAACAAGCATTACAATTTCTCTGCATCCTCACAAATGTTTGTTATGCTGTTTTTTTTAAAGAAGAGCCATCCTGATTGATGTGAATTTTTTTGAGAGAGAGTGAGCATAAGTAGAATATAGTTAGAGAGAGAGAGAGAATGAATCTCAAGCAGACTCCATGTTGAGCTTTGAGCCCAACATGGGGCTCGATCTCTCGACCCTGAGATCAGGACCTGATCTGAAATCAAGAGTCAGACCTTCAACTGCCTGAGAGACCCAGGCACCCCCTGATTGATGTGATTAAAAAAAACACAACATTCTTTTTGATTCCCTCCTTATTAAAATATTTTTTATGTGAATTTCAGATCCCCACATGGTGACATATTTCTTCCCAGCATGCTGGCCATTCATTCAGTCTCTTCTGCCATACTCTTCTCTCTCTCCTGCTCTAACATGTCAGCCCTCCTCCATTCTTTATCCTTATGCCCTAAAGATTTTTTTAAAAGAATTAAAAACTGGGATGCCTGGGTGGCTCAGTATGTTAAGCGGCTGCCTTTGGCTCAGGTCATGATCCCAGCATCCTTCTTTTCACCACATCTGTCTCTTTGTGGTAAAAACCCAGAAGTGCAATTACAGGGTCATAGGGAAGCTCTATTTTTAACTTCTTGAGGAATCTCCACACTGTTCTCCAGAGTGGCTGCACCAACTTGCATTCCAACCAACAGTGTAAGAGGGTTCCCCTTTCTCAACATCCTCTCCAACACACTTTGTTTCCTGTCTTGCTAATTTTTGGCCATTCTAACTGGTGTGAGGTG
This sequence comes from Mellivora capensis, assembly GCA_004024625.1. Lineage (NCBI taxonomy): Eukaryota > Metazoa > Chordata > Mammalia > Carnivora > Mustelidae > Mellivora > Mellivora capensis. The sequence continues at coordinate 1,241 of PISX010029103.1, read as the reverse complement.
GTATCTCAATGTGGTTTTAATTTCAATCTCCCTGATGGCTAGTGATGATGAACATTTTTTCATGTGTCTGATAGCCATTTGTATGTCTTCATTGGAGCAGTGTCAGTTCATACTGAGACAGAAGATAGAATTAGTGATCTGGATGACAAACAGATAGAGAGAAAGGATCAGCAGGAAGCCGGAACAAACAGCTTAGAAACCAGGAAAACAGAATCAGTGAAATAAATGATGCCATGAAATGTTCCAATGTCAGAATTATTGAAATCCCTGAAGGGGAGGAGAAAGAAATAAGTCTAGAAGACATTGTCAAACACGTTCTTCATGAAAATTTTCCAAATATCACAAATGGAAACAGCATTCATGTACTGGAGGCAGAACGGTCACCCCCAAGATTTTAGATTTTCGAAACACTTCGAGACACCTAATAGTAAGAATGAGGAATTATAATTCTAGAGAAACTCTCTTGAAGGCAGCTAGGACAAAGAAGCTCCTTACGTACAGAGGAAAGCCCATCAGAATAACGTCAGACCTGTGCACAGCAACCTGGCAAGCCAGAAAGGGCTGGCAAGATATATTCAGGGCACTAAATGAGAAGAACATGCAGCCACGAATACTTTATCCAGCAAGACTGACATTCAAAATGGATGGAGAGATAAAGAGTTTCCAAGACCAAGAAGGCTTAAAAGAGTTTGCAAACACCAAGATGACATTGCAGGAAATATTAAGGGGGGTTCTATAAAAGAGGAAAAACCCCAAGAATGTCATTGTATAGAAATATAGAGAAAATCTACAGAAAGAAAGACTTCAAAGGTAACATGATGTCAATAAAAACGTACCTATCGATAATCACTCTCAATGTGAATGACCTGAATGCGCCCATAAAACGACACAGGGTTGCAGATTGGATAAAACGACAGGACCCATCCATATGTTGTCTACAGGAGACCCCTTTCGAATGTAAGGATACACGCAGCTTGAAAGTGAAGGAATGGAGAAACATGTTTCATGCCAATGGGCCTCAAAAGAAGGCTGGGGTAACGATTCTCATATCAGATAAATTAGATTTTAAACTAAAGACTGTAGTCAGAGATACAGATGGACACTACATCATTCTTAAAGGGACTATCCACCAAGATGATGTAACAATTGTAAATATCTATGCCCCCAATATGGGAGCAGCCAATTACATAAGAAAACTATTAATCAAGATAAAGAGTCATATTGATATGAATACATTGATA
>PISX010029102.1:0-20536 GCA_004024625.1 Mellivora capensis | reverse complement strand
TATATCAGTTGTTAACTACAGTGGGCAATCCTAATTTTGACAATGCATATGACAAGTTCTGTGACTGTACAATTCTCTAAAGCCAAACTCAGTTACCAGAAACAACAGAAATCTTAATTGCTTATTTGGCCTGGTTAGGGCTGCTCTATCTTCATAAAGATAAAATACTCCAACTAAATATGGCAGAGTTGGTGGTCCTAACATGTTCCCTACTAATGTCTCCTGAATCTATAAAGTTAATCTAAGAAAAACTTTCAGAGGGAATTGGGCTAGGTTCACTTAATCCTTACCCTTGCACACACATAAACTTTAATTATCTGACCATTAAGTTGACTGCCATAGTTTGATTAATATATGAATTCGTAGTTTGTTAAAAGGCAGAGATATTTAGAGCCCACAACAGATTACATTGCATGTACACTCAGAAAGACCATGCTTTTAGAAACCACAGAAGGATTATGATGGATTTTTGCCGGGGGCACAGTCCCAAAAGACCATATTTAAGGAAGCTTGGGAATAGTCAGCAGTTCCTAACCTAGGTCTAGACTAAACTGATGCCATGTAAAATCATGATTTATATTTCACAGGAATCTTCAAGGAGGACTCAGTTATTGTATTGGTTAATAATTTCTTCTGAGAGCTCTATGATGTCCAATTACAATTCCCTTATTTTCCTTCCAATGTAAGAGGTGTTTTGTTTGTTTGTTTAGAATGAGCCAAATCCAACATTATTACAGAGATTTGCAAATCAATAAGAAACCCCTTGAATTCAATTATTTTTCACTTCTTTAATTAATCTTAGTTTGTCTGTTTTTTTTTTTCTACCTCACTAAGTTAAGTCAGAGAAATTGACTTAAAATCAGATATAATTGTGCACTTAAATGCATCCTGAAATTTCTTCTGGGATTTTTCTCACTTTTCCATTGACTTCTACATAATTCCATCTCTAAGTTTCTCTTATTACTCTGATATCTTTCTGTATATCTTAAATTTAAATACATTTCCTGAGCAACCTATTTTAAGAGGCTTTCCATGCAACCTGGCTCCTGTAATTTCTTCTCCTTGTTTTGTCCACTTTACAAATACATCCCAATCTTTAAGATTCTTTTCCAAAAATTTCAAACATTCTTGAGTGAATATCAGTATAAATATTTCAAAATAAGTATATCTTTTTTCTTTAGATGACTTATAGATGAGCTAGGTATTGTCAACCAACCAGGTATGAGACATTTTTCTGGGACAACCTGGTTTCTCTTTGCCTTCTTCTGGTATATTTAAAGATTTTTCTAGTCTGATTTACTATTCAAATGGAATAATATTAGAATTGTCTTCCTGAAAAGTCTCACTAGGACTAAGTAGTAGATCCAGCAGGCTTATCTGTGAGGCATAAGTATGCCTCCAGTAGCTGATCAAATTCAAAAATTGTCTTTTTAGTTTTTACTTTATGATGGTAGTTCTTAGGGAAGAGCTGTTCATAATCCCTTCATTCCACTGAGTAAACTTTGTGACTTGATCAGTTAGGTTAGAGCAGAGCTCCTGCTATTCTTAAGAAATTACCATATAACTATAATTCTTTGCCTCCAAATCCTACGTTTTTTCCCCTATAACTTTTGAGGGCTATCACAGGTCATTATATCCTGATGCCTTTTCTAAGATGTCAATTTTCTTTCACCTCTCCTCCTTACTGGTGACTAGTTCCTTCTCTCTCTCCAAGAGAACACTGACATATTATCACATTCTAGAAGGAAAAAAAAATATTGCTCTTATCCCATTTCTTAACCTGGGGCTTATGTAAAAGCCATAAAAACTGACCTGAATAGAAATCTTCATGATACCCTGTTGAGGGCATGGTTGTTAATGTTATGTGGTAACTTGACTGGGCCATGGGATACTCAAATATCTGTTTGAACTTGGATCTGGACATATCTGTGAGGGTGTTTCCACAAGAGATTAGCATTTGACGTGGTGGACTGAGCAAAGCAGATTGAAAATGAAATCAATTACTTGATCCTTCAATGTGGATTATACTATTTTTGTTTGAAAATTATACAATCATAGGGGCACCTGGGTGGCTCAGTGGGTTAAAGTCTCTGCATTTGGCTCGGGTCATGATCCCAGGGTCCTGGGATCGAACCCTGCATCTGGCTCTCTGCTCGGTGGGGAGCCTGCTTCCTCCTCTCTCTCTGCCTGTCTCTCTGCCTACTTGTAATCTCTGTCTGTCAAACAAATAAATAAAATCTTTAAAAAAAAAGAAAATTATACAATCATAAATTATTAAACACATTAAAATCAATACAAAGCATAACTAGAACTAATCATTAATTATTAGGTAACCAAAATATATTTGAAATACAGTCTTATTATTTAAGACAAATGCACAATCATTGAAGCTATGCATTTATCTTTATTTCATATGGTAACGTTGACTAATGAAAACCTAAAAACTGAAAAGAAAAATTCTGCATAAAATTCCTAGGAATATTTTTTCTTTACTTGGCTATTCTGAGCTTTTGGAAGAGAAAGGAATTTGAATATTACATGGCCTTCAAATGGGCAAATGACTTTCATTATACATAGAACAAGTGAATTTGAAGTAGCCTAATACTTCTGAGGGAAAGTAAAAATTTTAAATCATTCTTGGTATTTAGGATTCTACTGTTCTGAGATGGATCTATGCGGGGTAATTTGATAAGCCAGCTAAAGAGTATTCTTGTATTCTGTGAATCTAAGAAATACCTTGTTTGGTTTTTTTAATAATGTATTTCTCAGAACATAAAAATGTGTCTTGCACATGGTAAGAATATGAGAAATATTTGGTGGCTGAATTGCTGAACAATATTTTTTGAATTAATCAATTAAATTTTTTTTAAAGATTGAGAGAGAGAGAAAGACTCTTAGATAGGCTCTATGTATGGAGCCTGACATGAGGCTCTACCTTAGACCCTGAGATCATAACCTGAGCAAAAATCAAGAGTCAGATGCTTAACTAACTGAGCCACCCAGGCACCCCATGAACAAATATTATAAATATAAACTGTATTCATGAAACAAAAGTTACTGTAATTAAACTACAAAATAGCTATATACATTTAGTCAAGACATTTTGCTAGGATTACTAAAAATTTAAAAATAAAATAAATATACAACTGCTTATAGATGATACAATTAAATAATAAATAGAAAAATGTCCTTCTGTGTATTTGTTTTGGACTGTGCAGCTATTTTTTGTTTACCGTTTGGTGGTATTGACAAAGACTGATTCATCAGAAGAAGCTTTTAATTACACAGCAGACTATTCTTATGAAACAGTATATCCTGGAAAATAGTCTGGCTTAGAGCTATGTTTAATAGGATTTTAACCTGTATTATCTTTTGTGAATGATATGGTAACAATTGTATTATACACTTACACAATTATTTTATTTCTCAGTATCTTCATATTTATTCTTTAATAATTTATGTTTAAATATTTAAACATTCTTTTTCTTAAAAGATTATTTTTTTTCCTTTCTTAAGGAATTAACAAAACAAAACAATTCTCTCCGATAGCCATTTAGATTGAAAAAAAAAAAAAACCAAACATATTTTTGCTGCTCTGGTTTTTCAGGATGGATTTTTCTGTCAGCAACAAAAAATTACCAGTGTTGTTTTCATTGTTACATTTCAACAATTTGTGACATTTGTAAATTTGTATAAGGGCATTTAATGAACAGCTATAATCTACTGTCTCTGATAGGTTCAAATTTTTTCATCTTTGATCACTTTCACCTTGATATCCACTGAACACCACAGGGTTATTTGATATTTGTTATACAGGTTGTTGTATGCATAAATTATTTACATATACATATTAAAATATGATTGTGACATTAATCTGTATTGAGTTATTCATGAGTCAGATTGGACTAGTCCTTTATTTGCAAATGAATTATAATAATTCTTTATGAACCTTGGTGTATTTCCCAAGGTAGCCTATAATAGTAAAATGTCTATAAGGTGCCTGATATCCAAATTTCCAAATGAGAAAAGGTGAATTCATTCAAAGGGAATTGGTGATAGTTAATTCTGCTATGCCCCTTTCTTTGATTTCTACCTCATTATTCATGTAAATTACTACCTTCTTAATTTGTTGTTTATTCTAATCTACATTTAAAGTGGACACAGGAGAAATTAGGGCAGTAACATCTGGCTTTAATGAAATAGAAATTGTTATATAACTATATGTCATAATCAATCAGACTGCATTTTGTTCTATTACACATGCTATTTGAAGCAGTCACACCAGATATATCAAACAGAAGGAACAACAGTAGGAAACAAATTAGTCCACTCTACAAAGAATTAGAAACAGAAATCCAACTGTACTATCATATTCACTTCAGGTACAGACCAGCTGATTGAGAATTCAAAATATAAATCTATAATTTCATGAAAGACCTCAGTATTTTTAAAAATAAAGAAATAACATATATATATGGCAAAAACATAGTTCAGACAGGAATAAAGGCTCAAAATGAAAAGTTTCTTCTCTGTCTTAGTCTCTCTTACTAGAAAATGCCTTCATCAGTTTCCAGTGTTACTTGGGTTACTTTTAAAACTGGTGTGGTACACATTTATCTTTAAGTATTGATGTATAAATTTTTGATAGACCTATTTTTTCTCCATTATAAAGTATGATAAATTCACTCTTATTACCTCTGCCTCCCTAGCTTGTTCTCTAAGGATTTCACCCTCCTTTGTATGCAATATTTCTCCCTAAGATGTGTTTGGAATGAACAACTCTATTATCTCACTCTTTAGTGCAATCTAGAAGGAAACTAAAATTTCCACCAGGGTCTATTGGGTACACTTGATAGAAGAATAATGAAGTCATAAACATATGCCATGTATGAACTACTTTCTTCATTTACATATTTTTCTATTGGAATTATAAAAGTAAATAAAGCACTGAGCAATCTACATAATTAGATGGGTAAACCTTGGATAACAATTTCTTCATAACATAAATGAGGTTATAGATTGAGTAATCTCTAAAATATCATAACTTTCATATTCAGTGAACAAAAATAAATCCAGATTATAGATTTTGGGTATCTAGCACTATATCTAAGAGTAAATACCCCAATCATCTTATTCTGTTAGTCTGATTGAATTAGAATGGATGTTTCTTCAATGAAATTAGATCATTTTGGAAATTATAGATCAATGACAGTTGCCAGATTATCTAAACGATTTCTATTTTTTTCCCCTTTGCTTTGCTTTTTTAGTTAACTTCTGTTTACAATTTAGCTTCTCATAAAGGTGTCTCATTGGAAATTGATGCACACTCATATCTGGCAGGCAATATTCTTTTCCATAAATAAAAATAAAGTTGACAACTTTTTTTTTAGGATCAACATTACCCAGGCATTCCAAAAATTAAAAAAAAAAAGAGGAAAACTAACTTATGTCAAGGATTTATAATACAAAATGACAACTACAATTACTGAAATATCTAGAGTTCTCTGGGAATGAAGAAAATGGACCTTTATCCAAACAAACAGAACAGAATGAGCAAAGACACATAAAAGAAAATAACAATTTGCATATGCTTTGCTGCATGCTATTTGGTGTGACTGGAACAGAAGTTTTGACATTAAGGACTTAACACTGAGGCTAAAGGCATGAAATAGAATTCTGGTGCTTATGAAAAACTAAGCTAGGGGGGCGCCTGGGTGGCTCAGTGGGTTAAAGCCTCTGCTTTTGGCTCCAGTCATGATCCCAGATTCATGGGATTGAGCCCCGCATCGGGCTCTCTGCTCCACAGGGAGCCTGCTTCCTCCTCTCTCTGCCTGCCTCTCTGCCTACTTGTGATCTTTGTCGAATAAATAAATAAAACCAACTGTAAGCTAGGTTTAAGTGATCTTTTTATAACTTTTAATTTATAAAAAAAATTGGGAGACTACATTGAGTTCTCAAAATACATATAAAATATTGTTTTAGGTAAAACAATAGTATTATCATAATGCACATTTTCCATAATTAATAAAATAGTAGATGTCAAAAAATGTAACATTTATAAAACAATACTGTTGGGTAAATTAAAGGACCTCCTACAGAAAATTTTTTCACCATCAATGATAAAGTAACTGGTGGAGGAATATACTCCTCATGATAATCAACTATAATTCTGGGAAAATATACCAAATTATTTTTAGACTTTACACAATAAGTAGTGAAGAATATGATATACAATAGAAGGGAATCAAAAGATGTGAGTCCAATCTTACTCTGACTTTCAAACAACTCTTTCTGCACTGTGGCACAGTGAAAGTAAGACTAATTCATATTGAGAAAAGGGAGCTCAGGGCTATTGAGGTGACAGAAATTTGCAGGGCAGGAGAAAAGGGGCCTACACAGAAAAGGAAAATCCTAATGGACTTCCCTTTAAAAAATGTATGAGATAATAGACTTGAATGGAAAAAAAATGTTCAGGTTGTAAAAAGCAAAAGTGAAAAGACTTTATTAAAGAGCTGAGCACTGAATATAGACTTTTCAGAAATTATGACTTTGGACTAGAACTACTCTAGAACTAAAAAAGTGTACAAAGATATTCATAATTCATCAAGGATATGCATAACTGCTCCAACCAGGAAACATCAGAATTTCCATCAACTGGAGAATGACTAGGCAAATTGTTGTATATTCACATAGTCAAATAACTCTCAAATTAATAGAAGGATTAAGCTATTAATATTCACAGAAATTGAGAAGTCTCAGAAACATTAAGCTATTCAGATGATCAAAAGAAGCTAGAAACTATATTTATATTCTGTTACAGTCTGTTACATTAATTTCTGTTACAGAAATTCTGTTACAGTCAAAGCAATTTATGTAGAAACAAATCAGAACGGTGGTTGCTTCTTGACAAGTGGAACAAAGAGAAGTTTGGAGTCTGAGAAGAAACATCAGGGATCTTTCTAAAATGATGGAAATATTCCGTAGATTGATAGAAGTCTGAATTAACCTGGTGAAGGAATTTTTCAAAGTGAGTTGAATTATGAACTTAAATATTGTTGATTTCACTGTATGTAAGATACAACTCAATAAAAATTACCCTGAGACATATGTTTAGTGTCCAGTGCAATTTGGGATGTATCACTAAAGTATTCTGAAAAATACTAACTAGTTAATAGGTATTTTAAGGCTTTTAAGCATGGAATTTGAATGTTCACACTTCTTAATAATATATTTGTATTTTTATAGATTAATAAGGAAACTGTGTAGAGGATGAAGTAGAAATGAACAATATTTAACATAGGAGTGTCAGTCAAAATTAAGAAAATTACCTTTCATTTAAAAAAATAAACAAAATGGGTGATTTTTTTAGCCAGAATTACAAACCTACAGATATGAGCTAATCAGATGTATAAGCCAACCTCTGAGATGTAATGAGAATTAAATAACTTGGTATTCAGTATATTCTTGTGAAAAGTCAAATATCCATGACCTAAGGCAGTATTTAGCATTATTATGCAATTAAGAGATTCATAAGTCTACAAATTACAGCCTTCATCCTTTTCTTAAGGTTTCAAAAAAAATTTTTTTTAGATTTTATTTATTTACTTGACAGAGAGAGAGAAATCACAAGTAGCCAGAGAGGCAGATAGAGGGGGAGGGGGAAGCAGGCTCCCTGCCGAGCAGAGAGTCCAATGCAGGCCTTGATCCCAGGGCCCTGAGATCATGACCTGAGCAGAAGGAAGAGGCTTAACCCACTGAGCCACCCAGGCACCCCCTAAAGTTTTAGATACATCTTTAATGCACAACCTCATAACTTGCCTTGGGACTTTGTCATTATTTTATAGTTCTGACATCAGATGAGATAAAGAATTGATTCAGAAAAGAGAAATATATAATACTTTATATCATTATACTATCAAGTTATATTAGTTACTCAATATATTTAACAATATTTTTAGTACCATAAACACATAAAGATAAATACAAAATATTTCCTTAATTTTACAAATGATACATGTCTTTGAATGTACTTCATAAAATTATTGAAACATTTAACTTGGCTTTAAATGAATATTTCCAATGACATATTACCATATTTTTGATTTGGAGATTGGATTTATATGAACTCAAATGCTGTCCCCTAGTTTGGCTTTTGCTAACAGCTTCAGTTAGGGGAAATGTTCATGCCTCCTCCCATGCACTTCCATGCTATAATTATTATTTCATTTTGTTCATGTTAATTATCCTTATCTAAAATAGTTTTTGCTTACAAGTTATTTTCGATCTCCACACACTTATATACATTTTATAAAGGCAAGGTTTTTCTTGCATATATATTATACCCAGTGCCTACACTGTTGGCAAGTTCATATTGAGCACTCTAAATATTTGAAAGAGTGAATAAAATAATAAATGAAATTTCTAACATTATCTAAAATAGCAGGCATGTACTGCATTAATTCAATGGTTTTCTTTATACTTCTCTTTCTTAAATGAAAAAGAGAAAAAGTTATGTTGTCTGTTCATTTTTCTTCTTATTTTCCCTGGCACGTGTTGAAAAGTCAAGGATGGAAAGAATTTAGAATTGTGGGATTATAAAAATAATTATTTAACATGATGTTTAAATGATCATAATCAAACTCTGATTTGTGTCATAAGGAGAATAGTTCTAGTCTCAAGAAGTGGATTAGAAAAATCTCAAGCCTCAGTTCTTGCAATTTTACATATAAGTAGATAAGTAGGTTTTAGAAAAGGTCACTGAAATATAATTATAGCCATTTATTAAAGAAAAAAATGATCTGTAGCCAAAGACCCAAAGCTTTATATCTTGATGAGTAGAGTAAAAACCACTAAATCTGGTCCTAATCAGCTTTAGGTCAACGATTATTAGACTACATCATCCAGTGATTCTGCCTTCTCTCATTCTGGGCTGAGAAAAAAAAATGAAATCAGAAAAATTGCCACTGAACCCTTTGAGAAGTGATTCAAATCCAGACAGATCTGAAGGAAAGAACACAAATGTAACATTTTTTTCAGAACTAACAGGAAGAGTGATGTGTGTGAAGAAGTCCTGGGTCATTTTCTGTAATTCCTGAATGTTTCTTCAGTAATCGTTTATATATCCTCTCTTCATCCACAATCCCCTCTCTATCAAAATATTAGTTTAAATCACTATTTTAAACCTGGTCAAATTAGGAAATTTAAAGTATTTCCTCCTGCTAGATTACAAAACTTTAATTCTGGAATATTTTCTATTCTAAAAGGAAACTCACACACTTTATATTTAATAATAAGACTCCCAGGATTCAGATGATGCCTTCATAGTGCAGAGACAAAAGAGCCCTTTCAAGATCCTGTTAATATTGACTTCAGCATCAGCCATGACCTTATGTAGCCCTCTTCTGCATAATGCTTATGTACAATAGAAATCAGATAATAACATGAATGATTTACAAAAGCTACTTAGTAAAAGTTATCAGCTAACTGATTTTTTTTTAAGATTTTACTCATTTATTTGAGATATAGAGCAAAGAAAGAGAACATGAGTGGGAATAGAGGGGCAAAGGAGAGGGAGAAGCAAGCTCACGGCTGAGTAGGGAGCCAGACCTGGAGTTGGATCCCAAGACCTGAACCATTATGACCTGAACCAAGGGAAGACTTTTAACCAACTGAGCCACCCAGGTGCTTCCTAACTATTTAATTTCTATTACTTATTTTTTCACTGGTGTTACCCAACCTAGTCTTGATGATTGATCATACTTTAACTGCTTTTGGATTAGATCATTCAAACTTGAGCCAATGTGCTTCTAAAAATTTTCAATGTCACACATTTTTTCACTTTTCATTCACTCATTCATTCATTCACTCATCTATTCATTCAAACAACCATGTTTGGATTCATCAACATTTTATTACTTGTCAGTATATAATGTTAGATCCCATTTTCTTATGGGAATGGCAGTAAAGCATTCTGAGGAAAGAGTATTAACAGCCAAAATTCTTTTTTTTTTATTTTTTATAAACATATAAAGTATTTTTATCCCCAGGGGTACATGTCTGTGAATCGCCAGGTTTACACACTGCACAGCACTAACCATAGCACATATCCTCCCCAATGTCCATTACCCCACCCCCCTTCCCTGACCCCCCTCCCCCCAGCAACCCTCAGTTTGTTTTGTGAGATTAAGAGTCACTTATGGTTTGTCTCCCTCCCAATCCCATCTTGTTTCTTTTCTTCTTTTCCTACCTCCCCAACCCCCCATGTTGCATCTTCACTTCCTCATATCAGGGAGATCATATGGTAGTTGTCTTTCTCTGATTGACTTATTTCACTAAACATGATACCCTCTAGTTCCATCCACGTTGTTGCAAATGGCAAGATTTCATTTCTTTTGATGTACAGCCAAAATTCTAACTAAATAATGGATAGCAAATACAAATTTTTAAAAATAAAAGGAAATAGTATCAAATATTCTTTCAGGAAATAAAAATAAAACTTAATTTTAAAGAGATTATTTTTAAAATATAATCCCAAAATATTCCATGTTTTACACAAGTTTCTTTTGGTGTTTTGTTGGTCTGAGTTTACTACTTTTTATATTTTTATTTTGTGGTTAATTATGTCACTAGAATCTATAGATGGGATTATTAACTGATCACGTATTGTTGGAGGAATAAATCTTGCAAGTGTACAATTTTAAAATTTCTTTTGGATGATGTTACACATACTATAATATGAAACATTTTACATTTCATATTATACCTTCATAATCAACTTTTAATTCATGGTATATCTAAATTAACAATAACAGCGTTATATATCCTCATATGAAATAGGTTTTCTATTCATATTTGAATAGGATCATAAAGTAAGGTGAGGTTACCAGGAAATAAATTTATGTTTTCTACAATAAATAAATTTCATATTAGTAAATATCCATGATGCAGAGCATATTAGTTGGGTTTTAGGTAGAGACAGTAGAACCAGTAGGAGATGAGTACTGAGAAGTTTATTGCAAGAAATTGACTTACATCAAATTGCTTCATACCTGCCACCTGCTTCTTTACACAATCTAGAGGATGATTCCTAACTATATTAAGGAGAGCACTTGTTATGATGAGTAATGACTATATGTTAAGTAAGGAACTAGAATTTAATAAAAATTTGAAAAAAAAAAAAGTAATTGTGGTGATTCAAGTGCCATTGCAAATAATTGTGTTAGTCTTGGGTCTGATACAATCTTGACCAATGAAAGCTGGAAGATGGCTGTGAAGTTTCTTTAAAATATGCACAAGAAGGGGCACCTGGGTGGCTCAGTGGGTTAAAGCCTCTGCCTTCGGCTTAGGTCATGATCCCAGGGTCCTGGGATTGAGCCCCGCATGGGGCTCTCTGCTCAGTGAGGAGCCTGCTTCCTCCTCTCTCTGTCTCTGCCTGCCTCTCCGCCTACTTGTGATCTCTGTCTGTCAAATAAATAAATAAATAAATCTTTAAAAAAGTAAAATAGGCACAAGAATATTTTTGTAGTTATAAGTCATGCTTGGGATGCTGCACCTATTTTGCAAAGAAAAGAAATATGAGAATATAAAAGAAATACAGGAAGAACTTTGGCCCTTGATAGTATTATTGAGCCACCAAAATAACCAACTCTGAAAGCTACCCATTCTATCATCCATTCATTAATTTATTTGATAATGCCTTTTCCTTTTTAATTCTGTTTGGATTGGAAATTTCCATTAAATGACGTTTATAGCTTCTTAACTGATATAACAGCCAAAAGAAGTTCCTTAATAAAGCATGGGATTAAAGAAATAGAATTTAAATGATTTAAATGTTTACTGGCATCAAGTAAACATCAAAAAACCTTTATGCCTTTAGAAACCCGAGTATTTGAAACTAGCAGTCATAGCAATCCTTCCCTTAGTGGTTCTCAGGCTTTAGCATGGATTAGAACTACCAAAGAGTTCACTGAGGCATGAGATTCCAGGTTCCTCATCCTGAAACCACCTCCCATTTCCCTCTAAGTCTCTCTTTTAGAGCTACTCTCACTTGGCTTGAGGAGGAGAAGCAGAGCTTTACTTTCCTCTGTGTTTTCTTTTTAAGTTTTGTCAATGAATTATCTCTCAATAAATCTTTAGAGCCTGTTGGTAAGAGGTACAAATCATCTTACCTCAGGCTTGATTGAGGGTGGGAGTGAAGAGAACTTGCTTTTTGTGGTGCCTTCCAATGCCATATGGGCAGAGCACTCCAAGCCTGAACCTGATCTGGTGTGAACTCTGGTCTCTGGAAGGGCACATTTCAAAAATTTCTTTTTCCCTGGTGGTTGGGAGTGTCTTGGGCTGGCAGTCCTGTCCAGGTAGGATGCTGTAAACCCATGTCTTTCTCTGTTTAAAGGAACTCTCCAGCCCTTTATTCCATGCATGGGTTGTACCAAATGCCCCAAGGTGCTCTGACACTCAAGCTGATGGAGTCATCCCAAAGCTCTGTGAATGATTCTTGGTCCAGGAGGGCAGCATGGTAAGTGGGTCACATCTAATTACTGAGGTAGTATTTTTTTCATAAGATTGCATGAGATTGGGCTGCCAAAATGATACTGACATGCTGATCTTGGATGACTCTCATTCACAACAGACATGGAAATCATTTAGACTCCAGGCTACCAGTGTCTACTACTGATAACCTTTGGACTAGAGCCATATAAAGCCTGGGCCTAAGTGCCTTGCTGTCACTAATCTTACAGTGGTGCTGCCTCCGGTCCATAGCACCCAAAGGCAGAGGGTGTGGCAGCAGGTGTCCTTCATCCTGTGCACTCTTAGGCATTGGCACTAACTGTAGTCACTCTGCCAATTCAGATGGTCCTCCTGGTTAACGCTGCCAATATGCTCTGAAGTTTTTTTAAGAGTGTTGCTCTGAAACATCAGTAAGCACTTATGATTGATATTTCCTCAACCTTTCATTGAAAAAACTCTTTATGAAAACTAGAAGTGGACATTCTGTGCATAAATGAAACTTCTGCCATAGAATTCTTGACTCTTCATTCCACCAATGATACTATGTAGTAGACAGATTTGCATTAACATTGAAAGAAATCTCATTTTAAGGAATATAAGAACGATGACATAAAGAGTTCAAGAGAAATCATAATTGAAAGATATATTACTCTGTTTTTAGCTTATAATACTCCAAATAGTAAATTGAACATGACCAGAAGGGAAGTCATGATTCAAGTTCTCCTGCACACTCTGGTAAAACTCATATTTGTGGACCTCATCAACAAAACATAGTAACAGTCATTAAGAGAGTCAGCAGAAGTAGATATTCATTCGCTGTTTTAAGAATGATGCAGCATCATGAGTAATTAAGTTAAAAGCATTAAAAAAGATAAATAAAAGTTACTAAAGAATAGCAGAAAAAAGAAGATCTGAAATTGTTTTTATACCAATGGGTTCTGAAAAACCAGGATAGTGTGAATAGTAGTAGCCTTGCCCCTCATGGTAAAGGGTATGAAATAAGCCACTAACAATGTATTTAACAATGAAAAACACAAAGAGATGTTTCTTGTATCAGAATAAGGAGAGATGGTACCTGGACATTACAAGATTCTTCCAATACACTCATTGAATATATAATATGTAAGTACCTCTTATTTATGTATTGGTCTAAATTACTGATAAATCAATGTATTTCACATGGGCTCATATATTCTGTGATACATTTTTAATCAAACTGCTTATAGAAAGAAAAGTTTTACAAAATATATTTGCCTAGGGTCCTACAAACTCTAAGGCAGATGTACTGAGCACCTTTGGAAACATTAAATTTAGAGTATCTCTTCATTTCTCATACAATGTCTTCAATTTTGAGCCCTTTGCCAATTTGGATGCAAGAGAAACAATCCTATTCCACACTTACCAATATATTTTTTAATAGATACACACTCATACATATTATCTAAATATGTATATAATGTATATAAATATAATATATATAAATATAATATCAATATAATATCAAAATATCTATTCCTTGCAACAGTCAGATGATACAGTTATGCTTATTATCCAAATTTTGTAAATAAGAAAACTGAGGAAAAAGGAGAACAAGTTACTGTTGAAGGTTACATAGTTATAAATGCAAAATGAGATTTTAATCCAGAAAGCCAAGTTCTCAGCCACATTCTTCTACTTTCATATGATCCTTTAGTATCTTTAGATGTTATATCCATGCACAATTTATCTTAGAATGTATTTTTAAGGAATGTATTATTTGAAACTAAGTGTTTCAAAAAAATTTTTGTTGTTATTGATATTTAGCCAATAGAGACTGAGACTGTAATTGGCATTTTAAAGCAGCATATAAGAAATCCAGTCAAGATTATACTTATTTAAAAAATTCAGCAGTGCAAAATTTCCATAAGTTTTGGGTAGCTGTTCAAATATGTGAAAATGGAATTATGAGAAAGACATTTAAAAACTTTGGACATGGGGTGCCTGGGTGGTCCAATTGGTTGGGCATTTGCCTTTGGCTTGGGTCATGATACCACAGTCCTGAGATGGAGCCCCCATATCCAGTTCCATGCTCAACAGAGGCCTGCTTCTCCTTCTCTCTCTGTCACTCACCCTGCTTGTGAATGTGCATGTGCACTCTCTCTCTCTAAAATAAAATCTTTAAAAAAATAAAGTAATAATAAAAAATAAAAACTTTGAACACAGAAGAATTGATTAAAAGATAACTGGAGTTGTGTATACACTTTTGTGAGCCAGCACAATTACTTTTCTCCCTGAACTTCAAGCTAGCAAAGTCACACTGACCACCCACAAGTTTGATCAAAGAACCACCTCTAAGTTTTTCCTAGAGTCCAACACTTTATATTATATACCCCCATCTTAATTTCTTGTTTACAAAAGATGGTCATTTTTATTTGGTAGAACATTAAAAACCAGCAAAAAGAAAATCACTATGGCCCACTGTATTTAAAGTGGGTTTTAGCTATATTCTAAAATGATAAAAACTATATTGTTTATTAGAACTACATTTTCCAATTAAGTTCTTTTAAGGAGCTCAGACTGCATGCAGCACTATTGTGTGGGATTATTTAAGAAAATTCTATAACTCTTTAGAAGTAGTGCATGCTCAATTCCAGACATGACTTTCTATGACAAACTCACATTTTCATTTTATCATGTGATAAGTAATAATATAAAATGCTTCACAAATGGCCAGAATTAAAGTTATATAATCCCCCAGATACTCTTAACTTGGAGAAGCACATATTTTGGTCATTTTAAGGGAATAAATATATAATTTCTGTGTATTGCTTACTAAATATTTAGAAATAACTAGATATTACATACATTTTTGATGAATGCAATATATACTTAGTTGCTTCTGCCCCACATTTACCTTTCTTTATGATTATAATATAAAAGAATCTATTGTTCTGAAGATGAATGTGGAATTTAGAAATTCTCTAATTCAGCCAGAATGAACAATTAATTTTTCTTTTTCAATTCTCCATCCACTCTGAAAGTGCACTCTCATTTATATAATTAACCTCTTAATAACATGAACCAGTGTGATCCCAGTTTTCATCTACCCTTCTTTTAAAGAATTTATTATTATTATTATTATTATTATTATTATTAATTATTCATTATCTAACAGTAATCTTTTGGCTTTCTCCTACCTTTCTTAACTGTTTCTCCTCTTGTCTTTTCTTTTTCTATAGAACTCTATGTTGGCATTCCTCAAGACTCAACCCTGGGGCCTGAGTCATCTCATTCTCATGCACAGCTTTAACTGCCATCTAAAGATAGATAGTCTTTCTCTGTGAAGACCTTCCCATGGGCCTCTTCATTGAATTCTTCACTTAACTCACAATCTGTCCCCTATCCTGCTGCAAGGTCTTCCACTGTTTACTATCTTAATAAATAGTATCACTATTCAGTCTTCTGCAAGAACAGAATGTAGATATCATTCTTGACACTATTTAAAGTCCACTCCATTAATCCAATCCATCAAAATCCTTTTGTGGTTACTGCTTAGACATCTTCACCCTATTCTACTGTATATTTGAAAATCCCAGTTATAATCATTTCTCTCTCACATTCCATTACCTTCAATTGTTCTATCTGCATATGTACTCTGTTTCTATATTGCAAATACATCCTCTGCATTTCTGCCAGAACAACATTGTCAAAATATAAATTTGAATCTTCTTTTTTACTTAAAACCTTCCAATCATTTCTTTCTGCATTTTGATAAGAACAGACTCCTTTAGGGTGCCTGGGTGGTTTAGTCAGTTGAGCGTCTGCCTTCAGCTATGGTCATGATTCTGGAGTCCTGGGATCAAACCCTGCATTGGGCTTCCTGATCACTGGGGAATCTACTTGTCTCTCTCCCCTTCCCCCTGCTCATGCTCTCTCTCTCTCTCTCTCTCAAATAAATAAAATCTTAAAAAACAAAGCAAAACAAAAACAATTTTAACATGTCCTAAAAGGCCTCACCTGTTCTTCCCTACCTACCATTTTGTCCTTTCCGCTTCTACAATTCCTCTAATTCTTTTCTCTTCTTATTTCATGTTTTATTCCTCATGGTTATGATGTTTTCATCAGCCATAAATAAACTGAAAATACTTTTTTTCTTTTTCTTTTATCAGAATGCTTTGGCTGCAAGTAATGAACAACTCCAAATCTATTGCTTATTCAATGGCAGTTTTTTAATATCCTATATCCAGTCAAGGGACACTCAGGAAGGGTTAATGCCATCAAAGCCCCAAACTTTTCCCATCTTTCTCCTCTATCATTCTCACCTAATATGCCTCCTTATGTGAAAGATTATCATCTTTCAGGATTAATGGTAGATGTGCCAACTATGGGAATCATATTCTTTGCATAATATCTAAAGATAGAAGTATGTTTTTTCTTTCTTGGGTCTCATTTCAAGATTCAGAAATCCCTGAAATGTCCTAGATAACTTATCAATATATATAACTGGCTAAAAATTGTATTCTATGCCTGTGAGTGAAACATGATTATGGCAATATGGGACATTCCAGTGTTTTCTTTGATATTTCCAACTAAATAAACCTTTATCTATTATAAGTTTTCTGAAGTCTTTGCCTATATATTGTACTCATAATAGTACCCATCCTAACTCCCCAGTAAACAAAGCTGATTAAAATTATATAAGGACAATCATTTAAAATCTCTGGAATTTTACTAAGGTCATAAATCAAATGAAGAAACAATTGTTCAAGAAAATCTACTAAAATTCAAGACTCTGTGACATATGAATCATGATTCACAACAACTTCTCCCCCTAACTTAACTTGATGGCAGCTATACTCAGGGCATGTGTGGCTAAAAGACAGGGTTTTCCCCTCTTAAGCTTTCAACCTTAAGCTTTTTACCCTATATTACTGAAATGCTGCCAGCATTTCTCAAAACTTCTAACTTCAATTTAAAGAGGCTAATTTCGCCCTCTCACCTGCGTCTCAGAGGCTGATGGTTCCCCTCGGCATCTATGGACCCCGCTTCCACATCTCCATGAGGCACAACTTCGGGGAACACCCGCGCCCAAGGCCAGTGACCTGAGGACACCCTCATTCAACTCCTGTTCTTCCCCCTGGACAGACACAGAGGATGAGGGGGTGCACGGCGCTTGTGAAAATGCTTCTATGCGCAGAGGTCTGCAGTAAGCCTTGGCTACTGGCTTGACCCTTCCATTCAGCATTTTGTAAGACTAAAGAGAGGAAGGCCCCCAGAATTAAGAGAGACAAGATGGTGGGGAACTAGGAGGAGGCGCCATTTCAACCTGTACCCTAAAGTGAGCTGATTACCTACCAAGGAACTCTGATCACCCATGAAATCAGCCTGAGATCAGAATTATACACTTCTGGATATCTATGGAGGCAGAAGACACCAGTGGGCACATAAAGTGGAGTGGGAACACCGGACTGGTATCGGAAGATAAACAAAAGGGGGAGGGAGCCCCCAGAAGTGACCCATTGGAAAGTGATACCCCAATACGAGAGTCCCCTGCATCTGGGGACCAGCATTAACTTGAAGTCTGGTAGAAAGCACTCAAAAAGAGCAAAGGATCACAGGGTGAAATTGTGGGAATTGGGGCGGTTAGGGACAGGGGCTTAAGTCCCCAGATGGAGGACAGCCACTCCTGGCACTGAGCCAGAGAGAGTGTGGCAGAGAAATCAGGTCTTGGTCCCTGAGCCGCGTGGGAGCCCCGCCAGCCGGCAGAAACAGCCTTTTTGCAGTCCTCATGCATGTGCTGCGCCACACTATCAGAACCTGAGACACGCCCCACACCCTCCCCTGAGAGAGGAGCATGCAGGCGCCAGCCCGGCACTCTTGGACCCAGAAAGTCTGAGCGCTCCCAGACCTGGCCAGTGGGAAAATCTCAGTGTGCGATCACTGCTTGGAACCTCTCTGGCGGTCTGGAGCCACTGCTGTTGTAGTTTTGGGCACAAGCAGGAGTCCCTGTGTCCCCAGGGACTGCAACTGGGAACTTGATCTGTCAGCGGCCAGGGAGCAGCCTGTGTGTTCTGCAGCATCCAGAGGACAACTGACTGAGGCTTATCTCTGAGAGGGAGGTCTGGGTGCAGTTTGCTTTCCTCTAAACCTCCAAAAACATTAAGAGCCACCAAGGGGAGAGAAAACAAATGAACAAACATAAAAACCTCCAGAGAACAAAAGCTTGAAAAACCGGTTTCCTCAGAACCCACCCCTGAGGGGGGCGGGAGGACTTAACTCAGGAAACACTGCCTGAAAACCCACACGGCAGGCCCCTCCCCCAGAAAGCCAACCAGGAAAAAAAAAAATGACAAGAAAACAACCACCACTACTTCATAGATACAATTTTTATTTTTAATTCGTTCCTACTATTCTGGTTCATTTTTTAATTTTTTTAATTCTTTTTATTTTTATATAGATTTTTTTAGCCTATTTACCATCAGAGTACGATGTCCAGTACATCAAATTCCATAATAACCTTTTAGCCTGAAATTTTTGATACATATACCTATGTTTTTCTTTTGCTTTTTTATTTTTTAAATTTTTTTAAATTTTACTTTAGTTTAGTTCATTCTTTTCTATATTTTTATTTTTTAATATTCATATAGAGTTAAACTTCAAGGTAATCCCCTTTTGCCAATCAATGCTACCCCTATAGACCAATTTTTAATCCCCCATTATCTTAGGAAATTGAGTCCTTTAACAAAGATATCAAGATACATTCAGGAAGAGTCAAAATAACCTTCCTCGCCCACATTGAGAATTTATAAACACTCTCCCATCTTTTTCTTCCACCAGTATTTCTGTGTATTTGTGTTCATCCTGGTAGTATATAAATCTTATACTTGGGGTTCTTTTTAACAAGGTTCTTTTTTGTTTGTTTGTTTGTTTGTTTTGCTTCTACATATATATGTATATTTTTTTTCTTCTCTTGTCATATACTTTTATCAGTCTTTTTGTTTGTCTGTTTTTGCTTGTATACTTCACAAATCTTAACTTGGAGCCCATTTGAGCTGAGCCTTCTCTTTTATCTTTCTTTCTTTTTCCTGTCTCTCTCTCTTTTTTTCTCTTTTCTTCTTTCTCTCTGGCTTTTTTTCTTTCATTTGGGTGGGGACTCTTGATTGCCCAGAAGCATTCCAGGGTGCACCTTGATTGCACCCCAGTCGATATATCCAGCTACATACGTTCAGCCATCTCTCACCAAAATGACTAGGAGGAGGAATGCCCAACAGAAGAAAAATTCAGAGGATGGGCCCTCTGCAACAAAGCTAATGGCTATCGACATAGACAATATGTTGGAAAGGGAATTCAGGCTAACAATTATCCAGGCAATAGCTAGATTGGAGAAAGCCATGGATGACCAAACTGAATTAATTAGGGCAGAACTGAAAGCCACCAGGGATGATGTTCACAATGTTAGGGGAGAACTGAAAGCCACCAGAGATGATGTTCACAATGCTCTCAATGAGTTCCAATCTAATCTAAATTCTCTAAAAGCTAGGGTAACTGAGACAGAAGATAGAATTGGTGATCTGGAGGACAAATAGATAGAGAGAAAGATTCAGGAGGAAGCCTAGAACAAACAGCTTAGAAGTCATGAAAACAAAATTAGGGAAATAAATGATGCCATGAAATGTTCCAATGTCAGAATTATTGGAATCCCTGAAGGGGGGGAGAAAGAAAGAAGTCTAGAAGATATAGTGGAACAAGTTCTCCATGAAAATGTTCACAACCTCATGAATGGAACCAGTGTTCATGTACTAGAGGCAGAATGGTACCCCCCCCAAGATTTTAGAATCTCAAAAGTCCTCTAGACACCTGATAGTAAGAATGATGAATTATAATTCTAGAGAAACTCTCTTGAAGGCAGCTAGGACAAAGAAGCTCCTTACGTACAGAGGAAAGCCCATCAGAATAACATCAGACCTGTCCACAGCAACCTGGCAAGCCAGAAAGGGCTGGCAAGATATATTCAGGGCACTAAATGAGAAGAACATGCAGCCAAGAATAC
>PISX010029101.1:0-20538 GCA_004024625.1 Mellivora capensis | reverse complement strand
CCTCCTGGACTTTGATGCTTGTTCCCTTTGCCATATTAGGGAAATTCTCTACAATAATTCTCTCCAATATACCTTCTGCTCCCCTCTCTCTTTCTTCTTCTTCTGGAATCCCAATTATTCTAATGTTGTTTCATCTTATGGTGTCACTTAACTCTCGAATTCTCCCCTCATGGTCCAGTAGCTGTTTGTCCCTCTTTTGCTCAGCTTCTTTATTCTCTGTCATTTGGTCTTCTATATCACTAATTCTTTCTTCTGCCTCATTTATCCTAGCAGTAAGAGCCTCCATTTTTGATTGCACCTCACTAATATCTTTTTATATTTCAACTTGGTTAGATTTTAGTTCTTTTATTTCTCCAGAAAGGGCTTTTATATCTCCAGAGAGGGTTTCTCTAATATCTTCTATGCCTTTTTCAAGCCCGGCTAGAACCTTGAGAAATGTCATTCTGAACTCTAGATCTGACATATTCCCAATGTCTGTATTGATTAAGTCCCTAGCCTTTGGTACTGTCTCTTTTTCTTTTTTTTGTGGTGAGTTTTTCTGCCTTGTCATTTTTTCCAGATAAGATTATATGATGGAGCAAATAAAATACTAAAAGGGTGGCAAAGACCCTAGGAAAATGCCCTTTAATGAAAAAATTGAATTAACTGCAAGACTAAAGAATCATGGGGAGAAAGCCATGAATTCCAAGCATTGCTTTCTCCTCCTCTGGAGTTCCCCTGCTCTCCTTGTTAAGTGAACTTGGTCTTGGCTGGATTTCTTTTGATCTTCTGGGGGAGGGGCCTGTTGTAGTGATTCTCAAGTGTCTTTGGCCGAGGCAGAGCTGCACCGCCCTTACCAGGGGCCGGGCTAAGTAATCCGCTAGTTTTGCTTTTGGGAGCTTTTGTTCCCTGAGCTCTTTCCCTAGAGTCCTGAGGACGGGAATGAAAATGGCGGCCTCCTAGTCCCAGCCTGGAAGAGCTGAGATTCGGGGCTCCACTTCTCAGAGAATAGCCCCAGCTACTCCCATCTCCCTCGCCTCTGGCCGCGCTCCGAGCTCACCCAGCTTGCGACCGGTTCAAGGTAACCCCGAGCTGAGATTCAGTCCTCAGCTCTGTCTCTGTGGCTGGCTTTCCGCTCCAATACCTGCTAGCTCTGCGACACTCAGACACCCCTGATCCTTCTGTGACCCTGCGGGACTTGGGGCCATGCTGACCCCGTGTGGGCTTCACCCCGGTTTAGCCTCTGGAGCGATGTCCCTCCGTGGAGCAGACTTTTAAAAGTCCCAATTTAGTGCTCCGTTGCTCCGCCGCTTGCTGCAAGCCAGCCCGTCCCCACAGTCTATCCTCCTGTCGCTTTTGATTCACTTCTCCGCCAGTCCTACCTTCCAGAAAGTGGCCGATTTTCTGTTTCCAGAATTGCTGTTCTTCCTCTCTTTGATCTCCCATTGGATTTGTAGGTGTTTGCAATGGTTTGATAAGCTATCTAGCTGATCTCCTGCTACCTGATGTCGTCTCAGCTGCTACTTCTCCGCCATCTTGACCGCAATCCTACAGTCTTTATTTTAAAATCTAGTTTATGTGATATGAGAATCACTACCCCAGCTTTCTTTTGAGTCCCATTGGCATGGAAGATGCTTCTCCTTCCCTTCAATTCCAGTCTGGATGTATCATTAGTTTCCAAATGGGTCACTTGTAGACAGCATATGAACGGGTCCTGTCATTTTATCCAAAGTGCAACCCTGTGCCACTTTATGGGAGTGTTTAGGCTGTTCACATTCAGAGTAATTATTGAAAGATACTTTTTTTATGTTGCCTGTGAAGTCCTTGTTTCTATATATTGTTTCTGTAATTTTCTGTTCTACGATAGTCTTGGTTTCTTTCTTATTTTATAGAACTCACCCTTAACATTTTTTTGTAATGCTGGCTTGGTGGTAACATACTCTTTTAAACCTTTTCAGTCTTGGAAGCTCTTTACCTCTCCATCCATTTTGAAAGTCAACCTTGCTGAATGAAGTATTCTTGGTTGCATTTTCTTCTCATTTAGTGCCCTTAATATGTCTTGCCAGCTTTTTCTGGCTTGCCAGGTTTCTGTGGACATGTCCAACATTATTCTGATGGACTTTTCTCTGTATGTAAGGTATCTTTTCCCCCAGCTGCTCTCAAGGAGAGAAGTGAGTTGGGGGAAATCGGAGGGGGAGGCAAACCATGAGAGACTGTGTGCTCTGGGAAACAAACTGAGGGTTTTGGAGGGGCGTGAGGGAGTGAGCCTGTTGCTGGGTATTATAGAGGGCACATATTGCATGGAGCACTGGGTGTGGTACATAAACAATGAATTTTGGAACACAGAAATAAAATAAAATAACATTTAAAGTAAAAAAAAAAGCTGTTGTCTAAAATTATGATTCATCAGTCTTACAATCAAGTGCTTCAAAGTCTTTCTAGATTCATTGATCTTGTGGGGTAGTCTTTCAACCTCTAGGACAAGAACGCTGGTTTCATTCTCCAGATTGGGAAAATTTTCATTGAAAATTTGTTCAATTGTTTCTTCTAGTCTTCTTTCTTTCTTCTCCCTCTCAGGGATCCCAATAATTCTGACTTTGGAATGTTCCATGGTGCCATTTATTTCCCTAATTCTGTTTTCATGGCTTCTAAGCTATTTGTTCCAGGCCTCCTCCTGTTCCTTTTTCTCTATCATTTTGTCCTCTAGATCCCTAATTCTATCTTCTGCCTCAGTTATCCTAACTGTTAGAGAATTTAGATTAGATTGAATCTCATTGATAGCATTTTTAACTTCTTCCCAGGTGGCTTTCACTTCTGCCCTTAGCAATTCCATGTTGTCACTAATGATTTTCTCCAACCTAGCCATTGCCTAGATAATTGCTACCCTAAATTCCCTTTCTGACATACTATTTATGTCCACATCCAATAGTTCTGATGGAGAGGGCAGAGTCTCTGAACTTTTCTTCTCTTGGTCATTCCTCCTCCTAGTCATTTTGGTGGGAGGTGGTTGACGGAGGTATAGCTGAATATATCAACCGTGATCCAGGCAAGGTGTATTCTGGAATATTTCTGAACAATCAGAAGGCACCACTAAAAAGAAAGAAAAAAGAAAAAGAGAGAGAGACAGAATAAAAAAAAAGAGAAAACCCAGCCAGAATGGGCCCCAAAGATTTATAATGTTTACAAATGAAAACAGGCAAACAAAAAGACCGAGAAAAGTAAATGACAGGAAAAAAAAAAGAACCCAGCCAAAATGAACCCCAAGGATAAGATTTATACAATGCCAGAACAAAAACAAGTTCACAGAAACACTGACAGGAAAAAAATGATAGAAGGATGGAAGAAGGGCGAGGAAGGTGTTTGGATTCTTCCTGGGTGTATCTTGATATCTTTGTTAAAGGACTCAACTTTCCAGAGATAAACGGAGATTAAAACTAGTTTATATATAGGTATAGTATTGATTCAGGAAAGAGGATTATCTTGAAACTTATATCTATATGTATATTGAAAAAATTAGGAAAGAAAAAGGTAAACACAGGTATATGTAAGAAAATAGTTCAAGTTAAAGTTTATTATGGAATATGTTGTATTAAACCTCTAGTTGTAATGATAAGTATATTAAAATAATTAAAAAGACCAAGAATAGTGAGAACGAATTAAAAAAATAAGTTGTATCTATGAAATATACAAGTTTTAGGGCAATTCTGGGAGCTTAATATCTTGTTTTCTCCTGATATTGAGATTTTTCAATTTTGGGGACACTGTGGTGGTTGTCCTCTCATTCTTTTGGCTGGCTTTCTGGGAGAGGGGACTGCCTCATTGTTTTTCAGTCAGCCTTGCTTGGATTGAGTTCTCCTGCTCCCAATCGAGGGGCTGGGCTCTGTGGAAACAGGTTTTTCAGGCTTTTGTTCTCTGGACGTTTTTGTTTTGGGGGGGTTTGCAGTTTTTTGGAGGTTTAGTGGAAAGCAAACTGCATCCAGACCTCCGTCTCAGAGAGTAGCCTCAGTCTGCTCTCTTCCAGGTGGTCCAAAACACAAAGACTCCCCCTCTGCAAACTCCACTGAGCCGTGCAACCTCCCACAGCCAGAGCATGTCCCAGCCACCATCTCAGGGGTCGTCTGAAGCACCTGTTTGTCTCTGTACCCCTGTGCCACTAAAACCGGGATCAATATTGGTCCAGGGAGCCCAATTCCAGTGGCTGCCTTTGCCGGGACAGCTCTCTGGGGTCCAAACCTCTGGTTGCCACCACGGGGGATCATACTGAGTTCCTTCAGGCCCTGGCTGGGAGAGTCCAGACCCTTGGCCAGTCTTAGAGACCCCCAGCTAGTGCCAGGACGGAGCTTTCTCAGGCACGGGCAGGGAGTGCATCAGGCCCTGGTCCCGCAGTGTGCAAAAGTTCTAGGGAGTGCAGGCTGGCACCATCACCAGACCCCCTCATGCAGGGGCTGGAGTGTGCCCAGCTGAACCATGATGCAAGCCACGCAACCCCGGATGCTCTGCCACACTGTCTCTGGCACAGGTTGTCACCAGCAGTGGCTGTCCTGGGGCCATGGACTTAGGTCTGTGCCCATGACCGCCCAATTCTGCCAGTTGTCCCTTAAGATCTTTTGCTCTTTTTGAGTGCTTTTAACCAGACTCCAAATTAATGCTGGTTTCCCAATCACAGGGCACTTTCATATCAGGGTATTACTTTCCAATGGGTCACTTCTGGTGGCTCCCTCCCCCTTCTGTTTATCCGCCAGTATCAGTCTGATTGTTCCCACTGTGCTTTACCTCCCCACTGGTGTCTTCTGCCCCATAGAGATCCAGAAGTGTATAATCCTACATCTCAGGCTGATTTCATGGGTGTTCAGAGTGTTCTGGTAGATAATTAACTCACTTTAAGGGATTGGTTGAAACAGGGTCTCCTACTTCTCTGGCATCTTGCCCCTCCTCTCACACCATTTCTTCCTTATCCATTCAACACTCCTGGGACATCTGGGACTTTTCAACATTTTAGCGATTTGGGGCATTGTTGCTGTAAACATTGGGGTGCATGTGCCTCTTTGAATCATTATTTTTGTATCCTTAGGATAAATGCTTAGTAGGGCAGTTGCTGGGTCATAGGGTAGTTCTACTTTTTACTGTTGAAGAATCTCCATATTGTTTTCCAGAGCAGTGGCACCAATTCACATTTTCACAAACGGGATAAGAGGGCTCCCCTTTCTTTGCATCCTTGGCAACATTTGTTCTTTCCTGGGGTTTTAATGGTAGCTATTCTGAAAGTTGCAAGGTGGTATCTCATTGTGGTTTTGATTTGTATTTCCATGATGATGAGTGATGTTGAGCATTTTTTTTTTCATTTTCCTGTTAGCCACTTGTATGTCTCCTTTGGATCATGTCTGTTTATGTTGTTTACACATTTAACTGTATATTTTGGGCTTTGGGTGTTGAATTTGATAAATTCTTTATAGATTTTGAATACTAGCCCTTTATGGGATGTGTCATTTAAAAAACCCTTCTCCCATTTTGTAGGTTGCCTTCCAGTTTTGTTGATTATTTCATTTGCTATGCAAAATCTTTTTATCTTAATGAAGTCCCAATTGTTCATTTTTGCTTTTGTTTCCCTTATCCCCAGAGACATGTCTAGTAAGAACTTGATGAAGCTGAGGTCAAAGAGGTTTCTGCCTGTGTCCTCCTCTAGGACTTTGATGAATTCCTGACTCACATTTAGGTCTTTCAACCACTTTGAATTTATTTTTTAATATGATGTAGGAAAATGTTCCAGTCCCATTCTTCTGCATGCTGCAGTTGAGTATTCCCAACACAATTTGTTGAAGAAATTCTCAATA
Source organism: Mellivora capensis (assembly GCA_004024625.1). Classification (NCBI taxonomy): domain Eukaryota; kingdom Metazoa; phylum Chordata; class Mammalia; order Carnivora; family Mustelidae; genus Mellivora; species Mellivora capensis. The sequence continues at coordinate 14,728 of PISX010029101.1, read as the reverse complement.
GGTGTTCACTTTTTTTTATTGATTTGAGGTGCTTCTCTGTGCTTCTCAGCTTTGGATGCCTATTTCTTTCCCCAGATTAGGGAAGTTCTCTACTATTATTTGCTCCAATATACTTTTTGCCCTGCTCTCTCTTTCCTCTTTTGGGATTTCCTCTTCTTCTGGATTCCTCTTTCCTCTTCTTCTGGGATCCTGATTATTCTAATATTGTTTTGCTGTATGGTATCACTTATCTTTTGAATTATCTCTTTGTGATCCAGTAGTTATGTCTATTTTTCTCAGCTTCTTTATTCTCCATTACTTTGTCCTCTATATCACTCATTCTCTCTTCTGCTTCATTTATTCTAGCAATTAGAGCCTCCTTCTTTTATTGCATCTCATTAATATCCTTTTTTTTCAATTTGGTTAGATTGTTGTTCCTTAATTTCTCCAGAAAGAGAATTTTTCAAATCCATGTTTTTTTTTTCAAGTCCAGCTAGTATTTTTTATAATCATTATTCTGAACTCTAGTTCTGACATCCTACTTATGTCCATAGTGATTAGGTCCCTGACAGTCAGTACTGCCTCTTATTCTCTTTTTTGAGGTGAATTTTTCCATCTTCTCTTTCTTACAGAAACTGGTCACTTTTCTAGTCATAGAATTGTAGATATTCTTTTCTTAGGTTTCTGGTTCTGTTCACAAGTTTTCAGAACAATTTAATAGCTACCTCGCTGAGTTCCTGTGACCACACAAAGCTCAGGTCTCCTACTCCTCCACCATCTTGATTCTCAAATCCCCAAAACTGACTTAACACAGACTGTAACAAGAAACAAAGAAGAACATTACACAATGATAATGGGAATGAATCCAACAAGAGGATATAACAATTTTAAATATCTATGCACCCAACCTTGGAACACCTAAATACATAAAGGAAACATTAGTGGACCTAAAGAGATAAATTAATAGAAATACAATAATAGTAGAGTACTTTAATACTTCACTTACATCGATGGATATATCAAGCAGAAAATCAATAAGGCAACAGTATCTCAGTGTGGTGCCTGGGTGGCTCAGTGGATTAAGCCTCTGCCTTCAGCTCAGGTCATGTTCTCAGGGTCCTCGGATCAAGCCCCGCATCAGGCTTTCTACTCAGCAGGGAGCCTGCTTTCCATTCTCTCTCTCTGCCTGCCTCTCTCTCTACTTGTGATCCCTGTCAAATAAATAAATAAAATCTTTTAAAAAAAAAGTATCTCAGTGTGACACATTAGAACCAATGGACATAACAAATATATACAAAAAATTCTATCCTAAAACAACAAAATACACATTCTTTCCAGTACCTTTGGAACATTCTCCAAATAGATCACATGTTATGCCACAAGCAAGTCTGAAAAATTTTAAGAAGACTGAAATCATACCATGTATCTTTTCTGACCACAATGGTGTGAAACTAGAAATAAATCAGAGGGAAAAAAACTGTTATAAGTACAAGCACAGAGAAGCTAAAGAACATGTTACTAAACAACAAATGGTCATCAAAAATAAAAAAAAATACATGGAGAATGAAAAATGTATGCTCCAAAATTTTAGGGACATGACAAAAACAAGTCTAAGAGGGAGAAATATAATGATACACTCCTACCTCAAGAAACAATCAAAATCTTAAGCTAAACTTGCACTAAAAGTAACTAAAACAGAACAAGAGTCCAATGTGGGTACAAGGAAGGAAATAATAAAGAGGAGAAATAAATAACATAGAATCTTAAAAAATGAAAGAAATTAGTGGAACCAAGACCTGGTTCTTTGAAAAGATAAAGATAATTGATAAATAATTAATCAGAGTCATCAAGAAAAAAGAAAAAAATCCAAGTAAGTACAATCACAGACAAAAGAAAAGTAACAACTGATAACACAGGAACAAAGAGAACCATAAAGAAATACAACAAAAATGGTATTATGTCAACAAATTGGACAACCTGGAAAAAATGGATTAATTCCTAGAAGCATACAGTCTTCCAAAACTGAATCAGGAAGAAATAGAAAATCTGATGAGACCATTTATTAGTAACAAAATTGAATTAATACAAGATAGTTGGAAGAAAGGCAGTCAGAGAAAACGGGCCTTACACTAAGAGGAAACACCCTTAAAAGGATTTTACACCACCCTAGAAGGAGCCCTCCACACCTCTCCCATGTGATAGGAAGATCACAAAAAACCTGAGTGGTTAACAAGTGCATGGAGGGTTAAGCAGATTAAAACAGCCCTCCAACAAGCCCATACAAATCCATAGATGTAGAAACTCTGGTGGCAACCCCCTCAGGTTCCCTGCCTCCTTGGATGCTTTGTAGTATCACTTTGCTATCACTCAATAAGACTTCCTTTGCTACCCACCATTAAAAAAAATGCAGAAAGCTCAATGCTGTCACTTCAGGTGACTTTGAGAATTGAGATTATCAATGTCGGAGAAAATAGATACAGATATGAGATCAAAGAGGTTAATTTAAAGCCTGTGGCCTGGAATTTGAATTTTAAGTATCAGTATAAACTCATGAAGTATTTAGTCTTTAAAATCCTAGCTCTGTCCCCTGAAAATACCTAGAAATAATGGCCAACCCAGGAATAGGATGTACTCCTAATACCCAGATTGCAGTCTTGAAAAAAAACACTCTTTCTAAAAATGAAGCAGTGTAACTTGGAAAAATTTAGGGTTTGAGGCAGGAAACATACAAGATGAGCCTGGAACATCTTGTCATACCAGAAACAAGAAAGGTGTTAGGCTATTGGAGCCTGTGTCAAAAGGACTCAGGAGCCAACTTGAACAGACTCTCACAGGTCAAAAAGGGACAATTTGATCATCTATAAGGATAATAACTGTCATAAATTTAACCACACTAATCAATTGGATCTTACTAAAAGTTAAAAAAATGGTTACCATTGGAAACTGTTAGGAAACAAACTCATTTTGTAAGTCAGTAAATAAAGAGAATCAACATTTTTCCTGCCTATCCTAAATAAAATGCATCTCAGGGTAACCGCATAGTACATGGGGTAGAGTTTCCATTTATAATGTTCCAGATAAGGAAAAAGAAATTACAACTAGAATATTAAGACCTTGAAACTATATTTTCCAGTGATAAATTTAGAGAGAAAATTGTTTCAAAACACAAGTTTGTGGGTACTAAATTCTAACCCTATTCTTTGTAAAATACACTAGGTCTTTTTTTTTTTTTTTTCAGTTTCAGAGGTAGAATTTACTGATTAATCAGTTGTAACACCAGTGCTCATTACATCATTTACCTCCTTAATACCCATCACCCAGCTACACCATCTCCCATCCATCTTCCCTCCAACAACCCTCTGTTTGTTTCCTATAGTTAAGAGTCTCCTAGGGCACCTGGCTTAGGTCATGATTCTGGAGTCTTGTGATCCAGCTCCATGTCAGGCTCCTTGCTCAGTGGGGAGTCTACTTCTCTTCTCCTTCTGTCCCTCACACCATTCATGCTCTCTCTCTCAAATAAATAATTTTTAAAGAGTCAAAAAAAGAATATAATAATTTTGAAACTTTAAGTAATTAATGAATCTAAATATTTAATGTCATTGACAGCTAATATCTCAAAAAAGGACAGACAGACATGATGAATGCCCTGAAGGAAGAACACAATAAAATCAATGAAGTATTGAAGTACTCTTTTTTCTCTGAAAAACAAAAACAACAACAACAAAAATAAACCTTAATCTTATCAAGCCTTTAAGTCCAAATACCTATTTACTGGAAATAGAGAGGACAGAGGAACATATTAAATGATGCCTCTAGAATGTGGTCATCAAAATCCAGACCTTAAAACATTCTATGAAATGAATGAGCTAGTTTCTTCAATATATTGTGAGAAGGAAAAAAAGAATAGAGTAGAAACCTACAAATTAAAAAAGACAAGAGATATATCCAGCAATACCAATGTGTAGAACTTATTTGGAACCTGATTCAAACAACTACTAAAAAAATTATATTTGTGAGATAATTAGAAATTTGACACTGGACATTTCATTATTTTAAGGAATTATTGATTTTTAGGTATGATAATGCTATTTTGGTATGTTAAATATAGATTTATCGATTTATCCTTTAGAGAGAAATAACAAAATATTGGTGGGTGATCTATGATTCTGAGACTTACCTCAAAATAATCAGAGGTGGATATAAAGGCAGGGAATAGATAAAATTAAGTACCCCATAGTATACGAAATCAGCCACTCTCTTACCACCTCCTTAAGTTTCATTTCTTGTTTTTTTTTCTTCTGAGGTACCTGATCAAAACCTGATTTAAAATTAATTCAGCTACTCTCTTTCCTTGGTCCTACCAATACAACAATTAGAGAAACTCAAATAATCATGAAAATAAGTGCTACCACAAAAGTGTTTCTCATGACTACTAAAATGGAACAATATTTTTGTCTTTATCTATCCAACACTCTTTTCACACAATGCTTTTCTAATAATTTACAATCATCTTTCATTTGTTCATTTAGTACTATGTAGTTAATTCTTATTCCTCAGGATTTGGGGTTTGTAGCCTCATGAATCCATCTGTTTCTCAACTAAATAGTTCTGGAAATCTTGGCTCAAACCACTGCTATCATTTTAAAATGAAAAGATGCCATGAGAATCCGGTACCCAAGAATACATATGTGTTTTTGTTCTGTTTTGTTTTGGTTTTTTTTGGGGGGGGGGTTGTTTTTTGTTTTAGAAAACAGAATCCTTGTCTTGATTCTCTTTATTACTCTCAAAGAAAACCAACAGCCAGAGAAGTAGATCCTTCACTGTAGAGGAGACATAGAGGGTAAGAGTCAACTCTATTTTTATTTGCCCTCCACCACCTGGGAGCAAGCTTGTTCACACTCCTTGCCCACTAATAAAGCGTCACCCTCTGAGGCCCATTCCTTTCCCCTGGTCCCTCCAAGAGGAGGTCCTTCTCTTCAACATTGGAGTGGTCTGAGATCCCCTTTCCCTTGGGTGTCTGCTCTCAGGCATGGGAGGGCTGAGGGAAGGGCTATGGGGGGGGGACTGGGAGGATCTGGAGCCTTTGGGGCCTCTTCTTCCCCATGATTTCTTAGGCCCAGTGGCATCCTGGAAATTGGTAGGTACTTGGGATATGGCTAATAATGGCAGGGAGCTCAGCCCAGCTTTCAGCTTCAGTGGATCCTAAGGGGTCCCAAGCATCAGGGTCATGAGAAGATCTCCCTCTTTGTGACCCACCACAGTCTGTCAGCTGCTCTGCAGATATCAGCATGGACTCTTGCCAGACCCTGAGCCCTTGCCCATAAACATCTTCCTGGAGGTCACCCCACACATACACTCAGTACTGGAAGCTCTGGCTCTACCATCAAAGGCCCCAACAGTAAACTGTGCAAAAGGGTTGAGGGAATAAGCCAGAGCCTTGGTCACTCTACCTGTGGCTGGCATCCTGTGGGGTGCCAGCTATCAAAGGACACTTCCTTCTTCTCATCACAGAGCTATAAGGAGGACTGGATCACTTTTCTTCATCCACATTCTGCACAAATCATGGTCCCTTGAAGCCATGGGCCATAGGCTAGTCCCCTGGAAACATCCCTTAGGGAAGGGAGGGACAGGAACAACAGAGCAGGCATCCAGGCTGACCTACTGTTGTCAGCCATCCTATTCCACTAACTGATGATTTTCATTTCTCATCCCCTGTGGTCACGATGACCCCAGGACATTGCTGGGGGGCTAGCAAACTCCTGCCCATACTCAAACTCAGAGCTCAAGTTTCCAGAGGCTCCAATCCAGGGCCCAAAGAAGAGACATGTGGGGTGGAGGGGGTGGAGGGCTGGGCTCTGGAGCCTAAACACGGTTCTCAATTATGGCTCATAGTCAGGGCAGGGTGGGGAGGGCAATATACTCAGTGGTACTGATCCAGAGAGTCTGAGAATGTTACAGGCTTTCTTTTCTTTTGGTGCCCATGGTTCTTGGTCATGCTACTTTGAAGAATGAAGAGGTAGACAAGGGGAAGAGTGGTGGGCAGGAAAACAAAGTTTATTGAGGGATAATACAAAGCTCCTGAAGAGGGAGGAGACCCTAGAGGGTTGCCACTGACGTTTCTAAGTCTAGAGGTTTTTATGGGCCTGTAAGCAGGCTGTTTTAATCTGATTAACCCTCCATGCACCTGTCTCCCAATCAGGTTTTTGTTTGTTTGTTTTTGTTTTTGTTTTCATCTCCCTATCATGTGGCAAAGGGTGGAGGACTCCTTCCAGGGTAGGTAAAACACTTTAAAAAATGATTTTATGTATTTATTTGATGGAGTGAGAGAGTGCACAAGCAGGAGGAGTGGCAGAAGGAGAAGCAGGTTCCCTCTTGATCAGGGACTCCAATGCAGGACTTGATCCCAGGGTCCTGGGATCATGACTTGATCTGAAGTCAGATGCCCAACAGAGCCACCCAAGTGCCTCAGATAAAAACACTTTTACGGGGGCCTGGGTGGCTCAGTCAGTTAAGCCTCTTCCTTCAGCTCAGGTCGTGATGTCGGGGTCCTGGGATTGAGCCCTGCATTGGGCTCTCTGCTCAGCAGGGAGCCAGATTCCTGCTCCCTTCTCTGCCTACTTGTGATCTCTCTCTCTGTTAAATAAATAAATAAAATCTTAAGAAAAAGACACTTTTAAGGGTGGTTTCCTCTTAAGACAAGGGGATCCCTTGTCCCTCCCTGCCTTTCTTCCAACTATCCTTCATTAACAGTACTGAGGGGCAGTTCAATCCATAGTATCTCTAGAAGAGGCAGTGCAGACATGGGAAGAGAATTGGGGAAAAAGAAATGGAAAAACTCTGTAGAGAAGAAAATACAGGAATCTGGGTGGATGAAATGAGCATTTCCATCCTCTTCTGCTTATTTTCTGACCCCCCCCCCAATTCCTTCAGGCGTCTCAAAGTGGCCCAAAGCTCTCCTGTCTCCACGCCTTTTCTCATGCCATTCCAGACCAGAAATGCTCTTCTCAGCTCCGACTTGTGACTCCATTCTTCAAATATAGCTCCTGAGTTAGTCCCTCAGTTAAGTATTTCCTGATTTTCCCTAGCTAGAAGCAATATCTCTCAAAAGTACATGTTTTACATATCCCATTCTTTCTGTCTGCTTTGCCTCCCACGTATTCATTTATTCATGTGGGAAAACAACAAACATTTGAATAGCCACTGTGTCAGGTCCTAGGTCAATACTGAGTAGAGTTAGACTTGGTTTTTTCTCTCAAGGAGATGGTGATCTTGGGGAGAGACCAACATAAGCAAATAAGCCTTCTATCAAGGCACAAGTGCTAGAATTCAATTCAACAAGAATTTAAATGAGCATCTACTAAAATCAGGGAAAGAAATGTGTACTTTTGAAACACAGTCCTGAGACTAAGACACTCTTATGGTTTGTGGAGATTCCTAATCTTAGGAAACAAACTGAGGGTTGTTGGAGGGGAAGAAGGTAGGGTAATGGCGTGGCTAGATGATGGACATTGGGGAGGGTATGTGTTGTGGTGAGTGCTGGGTATTGTGTTAAACTGATGAATCATAGACCTGTACCCCTGAAACAAATAATGCATTATATGTTAATTAAAAAAAGAAAAAATATTGACAAGAAGATAAAATAATATAAAATAAAAAATGAAATGTAAATGTATAATAGACATATAAAATACTCTTATAAATGATTAATAAATTTATGCTATAAATAAACAACTGGTACTTATCATAAAAAAGGAGAAAGAAACAGTCCTGATCCTCAAGGCGAATGAAGAGACTGGGACAATGAGGAGAGCTAGGTGCCTGATGGAGGTGGGCCCAAGAGGCCTTGGGAGCACAGACTCAGGGCTTGGGGTAAGAGGCAATGCTATTGTTGAGGGTTCAAGGATGAGCAGGTCTCAACAAAGACAGAGGGTGGGAAAGGACAGAGATGCAGACTTGGAAGTTAGGGCACTGCAGTTTTGAGGGCCCATGAGAGCCCTGGAAAGTATGCAAAGCATATTACTTGGGGGTAGACTAGGGCCAAAGTTCCAAGGTAACCACACCTGGAGCTGGAATCCATGATGATTACTCACCCCCAAGTTCATTCTCCGCCCTTCTCTGTTTGGGGAGGCTGACTTCTGTGGGCTACACCACCCCAGTTTTCCTGCCTTATATCTGCCAGTTGAATTAAACCAATGGGAGGTACCAGTAGGTTATCTTGAGACGGGAGGAGAGAGAGCCCACACACCCCAACACACACCTCAAACCTGCTATATCACAGTTTGCTAGAGGATTGTTTCCTATATATGGCCACATATCCTGATAGGTAACCCTTCTCCTGAAGCAACAGCTGCCTTCCTGGTCCCTTCAGGCCAAGGGGTCGTTCCACCCTATATTGATTCCCTCAGCTATGTTCACATTTCCATAAATAATCCTATGTCCAACTCTCTTCAGTTGCCCCATTAAGACAACCTCAGAGGGGCGCCTGGGTGGCGCAGTGGGTTAAAGCCTCTGCCTCCATCTCGGGTCATGATCGCAGGGTCCTGGGATAGAGCCCCGCATCGGGCTCTCTGCTTGGCAGGGAGCCTGCTTCCTCCTCTCTCTCTGCCTGCTTCTCTGTGATCTCTGTCTGTCAAATAAATAAATAAAATCTTAAAAAAAAAAAAAAGACAACCTCAGAGACCTGCTGATACCATGACCCATCAGAACTTGGTTCTGGAAGCCTTAGAAGACCACTAGAGGATTTTAGGACAGAGAAAGAGCCTGAAGAAGTAATGGAAGTTCCACTGAATCTGCACTTGTGGATTGGAAAAACAAGGAAAGGTATTACAGACAGAGGAAAACCTCCTATTATGCCATAGAGGTAGGAAAATATGAAAAGCACAGACCAGGATGGGAACCGTCAGAGCTTTTTGGAATATGACACAATGTGCATTTTAAGCAACACTTCAGTGACCTGTTGGGAGTAGATTGGGAGGATAGGAACTGGATGAAAAGCCAGAGAGCCCATTGTAAGTCTGATAGAGGAAGAGGCTGTGATAAAATAAGAAGAGAGCTTGGGAGGACTCTAGATATTTGGAAGGCAGAGCTAATGGAACCTTATAGATTATGGCTTTCTGGTTATGGGGCTCCAGAGTTCTGTATGGGCTGACTTCATGGGTGAGCAAGAAATTCAGAGGAGGAATGGGTCTGGCTTGGGGGGAAGGGAGGACAACCAGTGGGGGGAGGGTTGTGGGAGAGAGGTAAGAGCTGAAGGTAGGAGCTGCAGGTGAAGGTGGTGGCAGGGACCAAAAAGGTGGGTGAGATCCTGTGCCCTCTGTCTCCAAAGTAGTAAGAGGAAAAGGTCAAATAAATCAGAAAGCTCAGGGTGTCCTGGCAGCTAAAAGAAAGGTATCTAGCTAGTGTAGAAAAGAGTCAGCCTTCTTTTTTTTTTTTTTAAGAGTCCGCCTTCTATAGGGCAGGCATCCACTGTGCCCTGGGGTAAAGGACCCATATGACCTGGAAAATATCCCACAATGCCCAGTAGCAAACATCCCAGTATGCCCTGGGACAAACACCCCACCAAGTCCAAGAGCAAATATGTACCATGTCCCTTAGAGTCCATACTTTTTAAAACATTAGAAGATTGGGACACCTCGTTGGCTCAGTGGGTTAAGCCTCTGCCTTTGGCTCAGGTCATGATCTCAGGGTCCTGGGATCAAGCTCCACATCATGGTCTCTGTTCAGCAGGGAGCCTGCTTTCCCCTGTCTTTCTGCCTGCCTCTCTGCCTACTTGTGATCTCTCTCTCTCTGTCAAATAAATAAATAAAAATCTTAAAACAAACAGCAGTTTGAAGTATCTGGTACAGCTTTTTTCCACAGGACTCTGAGACACTTGTCCTTGGTTGAAGACACTAATTCTGGACTATATCTGATTATGGAGACTTTAAGAAAGCAACAGAGTAAAATGAAGAACTCTCTATAGATGACAGAGACATAACATGGCTGTGGCTAATTTATTACAGATAATTTTCAAAAGTAAAGGACTTGCTGAAAGTTTATAACAAGAATCATCAAACCAACATGGAGATTCAGTTGTTTCTGTGGCATGCAAATCAAGATAATAAAGCCAACCCAAAAAATTTTAGACAAAGTGTTTATAAAGACATTGGTTAAGGGGTGCCTGGTGGTTCAGTTAAGTGTCTGACTCTTGATTTCAGCTCAGGTCATGATCTCAGGGTCGTGAGATGTCAGGTTTTAGGCTGGATATGGAGCCTGCTTAAGATTCTCCCTCTCCCTCTGCCCCTCCACGCCACTCCCCCACTGCCTCTCTTTCTTCCTCTCCCAAAAAAAAAAAAAAAAAAGTCATTGATTCAGACCATTTTCAAAGAATACAGTGAATGCTATATCTTGATTTATAAAAATGGATGGATATGATTTTTGCAGAGGAAAAAAGTTAAGATATATCATTATAATCTTAAAACATAATATACATAATAAATCATAAATATACCAACATAATAATATAACAAATCATATACAAAATATCTAGTAAGAAGATTCAGTAACCTGGAGTATGTCCTAAACATCTATATTGTAATAAAAATCCAGAGCTAAGTCACATAAATTCCCAAATAAAAACCACTGTCCAAGAAGATTACAGATTCACATTTAAGAAACAAAATAAAGACCAAGTAAAAATTTTAAATAATACTCAATCTTGTTGTTACTTAACTTTTGACAAAAGTTTTGAGACTCTGATAAACATAGGGAAACTAAACAGGTCTTCTAAATACTAATTCAGTGTTTTTCCAGAGGTTAAAATATATTATAGAAAGTGAAGACCTTGATAAATCTTCAGGCACTTCCCATGAAGCACACCATCTCTAATATACAAATATTAACAATGTTTTACTCATACAAATAATCTAGGGAAAGGCTGTTTTTGGATTTGACAACTCTTATGCAATTCTTTGATGGTAGCATATATATTAAACTTAATTATAGTTCTTCATTTTTTACCAAAAAAAAAAAAAGAAGAAGAAGAAGAACAAACAAGAAAACAAAGACCTTTTTTTGTGTGTGTTTGCCCTCTGGGAAATCTCAAAGATAGCTTCAGGTACAAAACATATTTTGAACCCCTGCCTCACACCATACACAAAAATCAACCCAAAATAAATTAAATGTCTTGAATGTAAGACCTGAAGCCATAAAACTTCTAGGAAAAAGAAACATAAGGGGCAAAGCTCATGGACATTGGTCTCAGTGAGGATTTTTTTGAATTTGACACCAAAAGCAAAGGCAACAAAAGCAAAATTAAACAAGTGGGACTTCAGCAAACTCAAAAGTTTCTGTATAACAAAGGAATTAAACAAAATGAAAAGGCAACCCCTAGAATGAAAAAATATTTTCAAATTATATATCTCATGGGGATTAATATTCAAAATACATAAAGGAATCATACAACTCAACAACAAAAAAAATCTGATTAAAAAATGGACAGAGGACCTGAACAGACATTTTCCCAAAGAAGACATATAAATAACCAGTAGGTGCATGAAAAGGTGCTTAGCATTTGAGAAGCAGGGCAGGGGTTCATGGGGGGAAGGAAGGGAAAAATGAAACAAGATGCGACTGGGGAGGGAGACAAACCATAAGAGACTCTTAATTTCAGGAAACAAACAGGGCTGCTGAAAGTGGTGGGGGTGGATAGAGTGGCTGGGTGATGGACATTGGGGAGGGTATGTGCTATGGTGAGTGCTGTAAATTGTGTAAGACTGATGATTCACAGGCCTGTACCCCTGAAACAGATGATACATTATATGTTAATTAAAAAAAATAAATTAGTTATGCCCCACAAATAAGTGAAACCATATAATTGACTCTCTCTGCTTGACTTATTTCACTCAGCATAATCTCTTCCAGTCCCGTCCATGTTTCTACAAAAGTTGGGTATTCATCCTTTCTGATGGAGGCATAATACTAAAAATAATAATAATATAATAATAATAAATTAAATTATTTTTTAAATTAAATTAAATTTAAAAAACAAAAAGGTGCTTAGCATCACTAATCACCAGGATTTGCACTGAACAAATGCAAATCAAAACAAAAATGAGATGTCACCTCACACCTGGTAGAATAGCTATCACCAAAAAGACAAGTGATAAGAAATGTTGGTGAGCAGTAGAGAAAATGGAACACTTGCTCACTCTTCCTGGGGTTGTAAATTGATGCAGCCACTATGGAAAATAGTGTGAAGATTTCTCAAAAAATTAAAAATAGAACTACCATATGATCCAGGAATCACACTTCTGGGTATATATCCAAAGGAAATATAAACAGTATATTTCAGAGATACCTGCACTTTCATGTTCATTGTAGCATTATTCACAATAACTAAGATATAAAAACAGCCTAAGTGCCCATTAGTAAAGAAATGGATAAAGAGGATGTTGTATGTGTGTGTGTATATATATATACACACACACATACAATAAAACTCTATTTATCCATAAAAACTGAAATCTGTCATTTGCTACAATCCATGGATGTACCTTGAGGATATTATTCTAAATGAATAATAAACCAGATTAATGGATAAAGAAGCAGGAGTATATATGTACAATGGAATATTATTCAGCCATAAGAAACAAAGAAATCTTGTCATTTGTGACAATGCAGATAGATTTTAAGTGCATTACGCTAAGCGAAATAAGCCAGATGGAAAAAGAAAAATACTACATGGTATCAGTTATACATGGAATCTTCTGAAGTAGAGAGAGAGAAAGAAAGAGAGAGAAAGGTCAAACACATAGAAACAAAGAGTAAAAAAGTGGTTGGGTGGTGTGTTGTGTGGTGAAGGAAATAAGAAGGGGTTGATAAAACTGTACAAACTTTCAGATATAAGATGAATACGGTCTGAGGATCTGATGTATAGCTGATAACACTGTATTGTATAATGGCATTTTGTTAAGAGAGTAAAACTAAAAAAATCTTGAAATTTCATTTTAGTTTATTTTACATTTAAGATATAATTTGGGAAAGCAAAATCAAAAGCTGTCAGTAAATTTGACATTTAAGATAGGATAATGGGTGCCTGAGCAATGATACTTATCTTCTCATTTGAAAGTAACAGTATCAAAACTAAAAGTAAGCATAGAATATAATATGATTATAAAAACCTTAGTTCTTTAAGAAGTGAGAATTCTTTGTCTACTTAAATTTTAAAGTCAACATAGGGGGTGAGTCAAGATGGTGGAGAAGTAGCAGCTGAGACTACATCAGGTAGCAGGAGATCAGCTAGATAGCTTATCAAACCATTGTGAACACCTACAAATCCAATGGGAGATCAAAGAGAGGAAGAACAGCAATTCTGGAAACAGAAAATGGGCCACGTTCTGGAAGGTAGGACTGGCAGAGAAGTGAATTGAAAGCAACGGGAGGATAGACCGCGGGGGAGGGGCCAGCTCCCGGCAAGTGGCGGAGCAATGGAGCACTAAATCGGGACTTTTAAAAGTCTGCTCCACGGAGGGACATCGCTCCAGAGGCTAAACCGGGGTGAAGCCCACACGGGGTCAGTGTGGCCCCAGGTCCCGCAGGGTCACAGAAGGATCAGGGGTGTCTGAGTGTCGCAGAGCTAGCAGGTATTGGAGCGGGAAGCCGGCCACAGAGACAGAGCCGAGGAGTGAGCTCTCAGCTCAGGGTTACCTTGAACCGGTCGCAGGATGGGTGAGCTCGGAGCGTGGCCAGAGGCGAGGGAGATGGGAGTAGCCGGGGCTTTTCTCTGAGGAGTGGAGCCCCGAATCTCAGCTCTTCCAGGCCAGAGACTGGGAGACCGCCATTTTCATTCCCGTCCTCAGGACTCTACGGAAAGCGCTCAGGGAACAAAAGCTCCCGAAAGCGAAACCAAGCAGATTACTTAGCCCGGCCCCTGGTAAGGGCGGTGCAGCTCTGCCTCAGGCAAAGACACTTGAGAATCACTACAATGGGCCCCTCCCACAGAAGATCAAAAGAAATCCAACCAAGACCAAGTTCACTTAACAAGGAGAGCAGCGGAACTCCAGAGGAGGAGAAAGCAAAGCGCGGAATTCATGGCTTTCTCCCCATGATTCTTTAGTCTTGCAGTTAATTCATTTTTTTCTTTAAAGGGCATTTTCCTAGGGTCTTTGCCACCCTTTTAGTATTTTATTTACTCCTTCATATACTCTTATCTGGAAAAAATGACAAGGCGGAAAAACTCACCACAAAAAAAAAGAACAAGAGACAGTACCAAAGGCTAGGGACCTAATCAATACAGACATTGGGAATATGTCAGATCTAGAGTTCAGAATGACAATTCTCAAGGTTCTAGCCGGGCTTGAAAAAGGTATATAAGATATTAGAGAAACCCTCTCTGGAGATATTAAAGCCCGTTCTGGAGAAATAAAAGAACTAAAATCTAACCAAGTTGAAATAAAAAAAGCTATTAGTGAAGTGCAATAAAAAATGGAGGCTCTTACTGCTAGGATAAATGAGGCAGAAGAAACAATTAGTGATATAGAAGACCAAATGACAGAGAATAAAGAAGCTGAACAAAAGAGGGACAAACAGCTACTGGACCATGAGGGGAGAATTCGAGAGTTAAGTGACACCATAAGATGAAACAACATTAGAATAATTGGGATTCCAGAAGAAGAAGAAAGAGAGAGGGGAGCAGAAGGTATATTGGAGAGAATTATTGTAGAGAATTTCCCTAATATGGCAAAGGGAACAAGCATCAAAGTCCAGGAGG